>PVJH01002777.1:10185-159287 GCA_004026705.1 Nesogale talazaci
ATGCAAGAATGAAAAAGAGTGAATCTAGCCTTCGGTGGACATGTGAGCGATTCGAGTCTACCCCAGAAGTTCAACCTTCCTTCAGTGTGTACAGTGCTATGTGTCACACATTGAACTAACCCCTAACCCTAGGCCCTTGTTAACCTAAGCCAGGCATCACCCAGGGGCCCACAACCAAACCCCTCACTTCCATCAACTGTATGCCAACTCACGGCGAGTTCTATTCCGTATCCCAGGGTCCCCGAGCTTTCTGAGACTGACTGTTAACTGGAGTAGAAGCCCCATCTTTCTCCTTCAGAGCAGCTGTTGGTTTCAAGCTGAAGACCTAGAGCAGTGGTTCTCAATCTTCCGAGTGCCACACCCTTTGATACCCTTCCTCATGTTGTGGTGACCCCCAACCATAACATTACTTTCATTGCTATTTCATCATTGTCATTTTGCTACTGTGATGAACTGATTGACCCTTGTGAAAGGGTCATTTGACCCCCAAAGGGGTTGCACCTCACAAGTTTAGAACCGCTGACCTAAAGGGTCACAGTCCAATGCAAAACCACTAAGCCACCAGCGCTCTCCCCAAGAGGCCAGAGTGTGAGTATTTGAGGTTGTGTGGGCCATAAAGCCTTTGCTGCAACTAGTCCACTCTGCTATTGTTGCCTTAGAATGGTCATAGGCAATATATGAAGGTCGTGTGTGGATGTACTTCAAGTCATCTCCACTCATCGGAACCCCGTGCACAGCAGCTCACAGCACCACCGAGTCCTGTGTCGCCCACTGAAGTCCTGCTCTGCCGGAGCCACTGTTGCAGCAACGGGGTCCATCTATCTTGTGGAGGGTCTCCCTTGCTTTTGTTTGGCTGATCCTTTACTTGACGAAGCAGGATGTCCTTCTCCAGGGGCTGGTCTTTCCTGACAACATGCCCAAAGAACAAGAGAGGAAGTCTTGCCATCTTCACGCCTGCGGAGTAGGCTGGTGGTACTTCTTCCATGACAGATTGGCCTGTTCTTCTGGCAGTCAATGGGATACTTAACCAAGGCAAGGCATCAGCTCTTCTTCACTCTTTGTTATTCCTCGCCAAGCGTTCACATGCCTAGGAGATGACTGAGGTACAAAGGCTTATGCCCTGTACATCGTACTCCTCAGAGTGATGTCTTGGCTTTTTAAAGAGCTCTTGGTAGCAGATTTATTCAATGAAATCCATGATCTGGTTTCTTGACTGCTACTTCCAGGGGTGCTGATGGTGGGATACAAGTAAAGTGAAGATCCTTCCCAACTTCAATATTTTCTCCTTTTATCAGAATATCGATTATTGGTTCAGTTGTGAGGGGGTTTTGTTTTCTTGAAGTTGAAGTGTAGTACATACTATAGTCTTTGACCGTCATCAGCCGTAAGTATGTCAAGTCTTCAGTTTCAGCAAGCAAAGTGGGGTCAGCTACACATTACAGACATTAAGAAGCTTCTTCAAATCCTGTCACCCGTTCTTTTTCTTATAGTTCACATCTCAGATTATCTGCTTAGCATATAGATTGGATAAAACCCCATTGCAGGGCTGAGTGGTTGAGTGTGGGACTGCGACGCACAGGGTTGGAGGTTCAAATCAAACAGCAGCTCTCCAGGAGCAAGGCTGGGCTTCCTACTTCCACCAGAGCAGTGATCCCCCTACCTCCCAAAAAACACCCATTGCATACCTTTCCTGAGTTTAAACTATGCACTATTGCCTTTTTCTTTGCAAACAACTGCCTCTTGGTCTATGGACAGGTTCTACACGAGCACAATGAAGTATTCAGAAATCCCTATTCTTTGCAAAGTTATCCATATTTGTGTGTGTGATGTACTAGTCAATAAAACTCAAATAAACCTCTTCTGAATAGTCTCTATTTTCAGCCAAGATTCATCCAACATCAGCAATGATCCCCCTCGTTGCATGTCTTCTTATCCTGCTTGAATTTCTAGCAGCTCCTTGTCGACGCACCATTTTAAAATTGTGTTCTGGCAAAATATTACTTGTCTGTGATATGAGTGATATTATTTGATAATATCCACATCCCATTGGCTTACTCATCTCTGGAATAGATCGCCTTTCTTTGGAATGGATCTCTTCCATTCGTTTGGCCAAGGAACTGCCTTCCAAATCTCAAAGCATAGATGAGCAAGCCCCTCCAGAGTCTCAGTGGTTTGTTGAAACATCTTCATTGGTATGCTTATGTGCTGGGTAGGTTTGTTATGCCAACATGAGCACAGAAGATTGGTGGGTCTGTTGTGATGGCACAGCCAACGAACACACGTGATGAATTGAAGGGCAGAGATAGGAAGGGCTCGGCGAGTCCCGCCCTCTCTCTTGCTTTCAGATCTTCGGACCAGACAGCTGCCTTGTTCATCCTATGCCTCGATCTCCAAGCAACACTACCCATGGGACACCTAAACGTGGACTGTGGAGCTGTGAGTTGAGCTTCCTTCAAGCCCTACTTCACCACACTCCTGGGATAAACATCTCTTGAGCTGGGGACTGTTGGACTCTGCCATCTGGCTGACTGTTGGTGACCAGCTCTGCTGTTTGCTGCCTGTGACCAGATGTCCTGAATTGCTCTACAGAGGACTACTCAGCGACCCTCAGGACTTGAAGGACTGCCAATCTTCTAGCTGTCTCACGCAAGTGAGTTGCACCAAGCAATTTGTACTACTTTATGGATAGTTAACTGTTTCTTTCTTATCTTATATACCCTTCTCTCAATATAAATATATAATGAGAATTACTAGTGTCCTGGTTTTATTTCTCTAGAGAACCCTCTCCAACATAGCTAACAATTCTTGAAGCCTGTTTTTCACCAATGAATTTAGTGTAGCTTGCACTTCTGGTTCTTGATCATATATGACCGCTTAAAATAATCCTCAACTGATCTTTTGGGTACATATTTATTTTCTTCTTAATCTTTAAGCTTTTAACATAAGCAGTTACTTTTCCTTCCATCTTCTTCTGATCTTGGCCACCACTTTAGTTTGCTGACCACTCATCTAAATGAATCAGTTATTTTAAACTCCTTGTCAATGTCTTAGGTATCCAAATGTAATCCAATCAACACATAGCATCTATGAGGATGGGCACTGGTTCAGAGATTCATTGCCCTAATTATTTTAGTCTGAAGTCTATGGGAAAGGAGTTTGATCTCTCTCACTTTATAGCACAGGAAAATATATGACCTCTTTGCAACTAATAACTAGTCAACAACTGTGAGGAAAATCAACTTTCAAAAATAAATTCTGGAAGAAGATAGAATTTGACTCCTGGATGATATTATTGAGCTTCAAGATCCTTTAATTCTACACCTCTCCCAGTTTCTAGATTTTTAATTATATGATCCTATAATTTTTCTTATTGTATAAGCTACTTTGAATGGGGATTTCTGCCACTTGTAGCAAAGTGCATCCTAGCTAGTGGGAAATTAAGAGCATAAGTTTGGCTCTCAAAGCTTGCAGGCACTGAAACGAGTTAACACTTGCTTCTACAAAATGTCCTTTTCATCTTTAACATATGAAGATGACATATAGAGAGTAAGAATGATTTTAACTCTTTTAAGTTCGTTAAATTGGTGAGGATGGATCTTCCAAGGGGCAGGGGAAGTTTGCTTATGTGACTTCTATTTGATGAAACTGAGGAATATTTGCACTGGAGGAAACTAAGAAGAGGATGTTAAAAAGGCACTGAGCATTCGGGCTGTCTCTCTGTTTTCCTTTAACACCCTCGGTCTCGAGGACATATGTATTTTCTTCTTAGCCTTTAAGCTTTAACATAAGCAGTTACTTTTCATAAACCTCAGTGCATATTAAAGGTGAATGAGGGGAGTGGGATGCAGAGAACATGAGAATGGTGGGAGAAGTACGGGGTCAGACTCTGTGAGCATAGTCATCCCTGGATGGAGCTGAGGCCTGAGACAGAGTGCGCTTCTTTGTTTAAGAAACAGCACGGTGGACGGAGGCACTTGAAAAAGAGAGAGGACTTCAGTGGATATGTTAGGGAGGTGGGGTGGACCATGCTGCATGGGACCTTCCCAAACCACAAGATCAAACTCACTGTGATCGAGTCAACTCTGATGTGTGGTGATCTGTTAGGCTGCCTAATGGCTTTAGGTTTTGTTTGAGAAAGATGGAATCCTTGGAAAGGCCTCTAGCCTACAGATAGAGCTAAGAAACTCATCTGCCCCCAGCAATGCCAAAGTGAATAACAGGGATAGAATCAGTGGCAGTCTCACTATGTAGCAGCTGATTTTTGTCTTGAGTTGTTGAAAAGTCATTTATAAGATATGTTGGACTCCTCCTCCCACCGCCGGAGAGCAGTGATGCCCAAAAAAAAAAAAAAAAACAAAAAAAAAAATAAGATATGTTGGCATGATTAATGCTTTGTGCTATTTCAGGACAGCTTATTTTTTAAGAACAAGTTTTAAAAATCATATCTCATATTAACTCTTCCTAATATAGGTTCCCTTTGCTCCTATAAAGTTGTACCAATAGTTCTTGCTTGACTTTCTTCTTGCACCAATTATGAAGGGTGGAGCTGTATTATTTATTAACCATCTATACAATATCTTGCTCATTGTAGAAGCTGAGAAAGTACTCCTTGAACACATAAATGAAATGATGTGCTTCACCAGGTATCTTATTGCGATAAAGAGCTTTTTAATAAAAATGAAATTAGGACAAAATAAATTAGTCAGATTGTCATATAAGAAATTTAGTGCAGAGTCACTGAACAACAAGATATATTATAAGCATTTCTTGCCTCTTTGTTTTTTATTGGGGCATACTCCACATATCATAATTTCAATAGTTCACTCATTGTGTTAGTCCGGGTAGACAAGAGGAACAAATCCATAGATACACATATGGATATAGGGGAATGGTTTATATACAAAAGGAATGGAACATTGAGAAAGCATTCCAACCCTGTCCAGTTCAAAGTCATAAGTCCGATATTAGCTCATATGTACGATACCAATCTATAATGTCTCCTTCTGACTCACGAAGTCATAAGCCAGTGGGTGCAGAGTCCTGGCGCCGGCAGGGGTCCTCTCATAGCTCCTCACTTCCGGGCTCAGGGTCCATCAACAGCATCCAGTGGTGGTAGAAGCAACTCAGCGCTGGCAAGGGTCTCCAGACGGCCTCTCCAACTTCAGAGGTCTGGCTCCATCAGGGCAAGGCCGTGTGGCTTCTCTGGCTCCTCTTGCTCCTCAGATGCTTCCGTCTTGTCTTGTCTTGTCTGTAGTTTGTTGTCTCTGAGACTAACTCCCAATAACTGGGAAGATGGTCTCTCATCTCCACGAGGAAAATACCATGAGGCTTCCCAGAATTTTCAGGAGAAAGCCATGCCCACACAAAGGCCTCATTGGTGACTCAATGGCTATCTCCATATCAATAGGCTAGACTCCACCCCTACATCCCTATCATGAAATTAATATAAGCACATGACCACCATAGTCATATCAAGGAGAGTTGCACAATCACCATCACAATCCGTTTGAGAACATTTTCTTCTCTCTTGTACTCCTTGTTATTAGCTCCCATTTCCTGCCAACCTCCAAGGAACCAACAATCCAGACCTGTATCCAAAGATTCACTCATTCTGGACTTTGTATACCAAAACTCAAACAAAAAACAGGAAACAAAAAAGCTAACAACAACAAAATAAAACAAAGGGAAAAAAACAGTTGCAGAGAGAGCAGGAAATATTGAAAACCACAACAGCTTTGAAATAGGTCAAAGAGAAGGTCAAATGATGAAGTACTATATTTTAGCCTAACTGCATCTGCCATAATCCACTTCCCAACACGCACTTGATAGGAGAGCAAGGCGAGTCACAGCTGTGTCCATTCAGAGTGGAGACACCAGAGGCTTCATCCACGTCAATTCCCCCTTCACTTTTTTTTAATGGATGTAACTTTCAAATGGGTCAAAGAGGGTCTTTCCTATATCATTTTGATTACTTCTTTTAAAAAGTGAATAGCAGCATCAAAATCTACCACTGAAATGACACTTTTTGTAGATAAACAAGTTTTAGAAAGCATTCTAGGAAGCAATTTGAAAGACATCTTTCTGGTCCCTTACAAATGCTATTTCACTTCTCCAAGTCCAGCAGCATGAATACTTCCCCTTATCATAGTGGAAACAAAATGAGGAGCAACTTTCTAATATGAGACTAACTGAGAAGCTAAAAATGACCACATGCAGCCAAAGTCAGAGTGAGAAATATAACCTTCAGATCTCGGAATCTAGCTGACAGGATTTTATGAAGATAAAAGTGACATTTGATGGTAGGAAGGCAGAGTCAGAAAAGTTCAGGTAGCACAGAAGATAGATGCTCTGTTGGGTAAGTGCCTGAGTGTGTTAGTTCAGGTAGACCAGAAAAATAAATTCGTAGACATGTGTATGGATATAAGCGAAAGATTTATATGCAAGAGGACTGGAACATTGAGAAAGCATCCCAACCCAGTCCAGTTCAAAATCTTAAGTCCAATATTAGCTCATTTGTCCAATACCAGTCCATAAAGTCTCCTTCCGACTCACAAAGTCACAGACCAGTGGGTGCAGAGTCCTGGCTCCGGCAGGGGTCCCCTTGTCGTAGCTCCTCGTTTCCAGGGCTCAGGGTCCATCAACAGTATCCATTGGTGATAGAAACATCTCAGCGCTGGCAGGCGTCTCTGTGGATTTTCCAGCTTCAGAGGTCTGGTTCCATCAGGGTAAGACTGTGGCTTCTCCTCCAGCTCTTCCAGTTCCTCAGATGCTGCCATCTTGTCTTGTCAGTCAAGTGACTTCCAACAACTGGGAAGATGGTCTCTCATCTCCACGAGGGAGATACCACGGGGCTTCCCAGAATTCTCAGGAGAAAGCCACGCCCACACAGAGGCCTCATTGGCTACTGATTGGCTAGCTCCACATTGACAAGCTAGACTCCACCCCTACATCTCAATCATGAAATTGACATCAAATTCATGACCGCCACACTGACCCTAGGAAGAGTGTGTGAAAACTGACCAGAGAACAAGGAAGACAGACGACTGGTGCTTTTGAATCATAGTGCTGGCAAAGACTGTACCATGATGTCCCAGAAGAGCAAGCAAACCTTTCTTGGAAGTTGGTCCGGGAACAAGAGAAGGTTGTGGGGCTTCATTTCACATCCTCAGGGCATGTTATCAAGAGGGTCCTGAAGGTCAGTAAACAGGAGTAAGCTCTATAACACAATGGGCTGGCCCAGTGGACGCAGCAATGGACCCAAGGGTGGTGCAGGACTACGTAATGTTTCGTTCTGTTGTACTATGAATTGAAACAGAATTGACAGCACCAAACAATCACATTTACTTTCAAACACCATCCACCCCTCCCCCACTCCACTGACCATCAGAATGCTTGTATCTATCTACTCCTTCACACTGGAAGAGGTCAGGGATCCTATTGTGGTACGGTACTGCTGACTATGAGAGGAGATTCTTGTGACCACCTGGGATGTCCATTCACAGAGAGGATTCCAGAGATGGCCTCAAACCAGGGATGGTCAATACGGTAGTCAATTGCCACCTATGTCACATACTTAAATTTAAAGTATAAAAATTGAATAAATTAAAATTTTATCTTCGCTGTCATACTTGCCACATTTCAGGTGTTCATCTCATCAATATCTTCTTCACTAAGCGGCAGAGCTACTTAGAATATTTTCATCATTGCTAAAATTTCTATTGGGGAGCACTGCCTTAGAGAATACAGATAGATAGATGGGTGGAAAAAATCTATCACTAAGGTTTCTAGGAAATGAGGCATGGTTTCTAGGAAAGGGATGCCTGCCCACACTAGAGCGGCTCCTGGGAAGCATAAGGGCCAGATATTTGACTGTCATAAACTTCTACTCTGGAGATTATTTTAAAAACCGATTTATTCAAGAACCAGAAGTCATATTTTGTCATTCCTAAGGAACTTTTTAGTAAAAAGAGGTGGGGTTTTTTAAATGAAAAAGAACTGCTGAAAAAGATCTCTCCCAAAGATTGGCATGGTAAACAATGCTTTCAAATATAATTGCAAATAGTGTGGAAGAAGAAATAAGTAGTTTGATATGCCAGATTACATTTCCCCAACATTGGTACTAAATATTAAGTCAATATGAAGAAAACACACTTTTAGAAGCACTTGTAAAAACTAGACTAGACAGAAAATTGAAATGTAAAAGTCAGCATAAGGAAGATTAATAAAACATGTGATATTAGATGACATAAATAAATTTATAGCACAATAAAAGCATCATATTTCAGAAGAAATCATTCAAATTAGGATTATTAGATAATGCATTTGAATTACTAGCATCATAGCTAGGACACATTAAGACGTCATGTAAATTGATCCTTTGGTCCCTACTTCCTGCTCATACAGTCTGAGTCAGGGCCAGCTCAGAAGGAACTTTTGTTTGAATTAGAACAATGTACCTCCTCTAGGTGGTTAAAAAATTCCCTTCTGGGCAGACTAATTGAAGAAAAGATTCCCTTCCTCTTAGTACATGAAACTCTTTGTCAAGACAGTCAGGCAAAGCTTAGGAACATCCCAAGATCACCTCTAGGGTGGATCTTATAAAAATCTAAAAGTAGGAGTTCTTGGTCAGAAAGACAAAGGTGACTAAAGATAAAGTTTACAAAATAAAGTTTACAGAAGGGATTTAGAAATGGTGAGATACAGTCTTATTAGGCAAAACCTGAAGGACTGGATTCAAGGACTGATAAGTTCTTTTAATAGAACTAAAGAAGGCAAAATTTATATAGTAGATTAAAAATCTATAGGAAATACAGAGTTGGTTACATCTGAATATCGTGTTAATAAAGAAATTTCTGGTAGTTTGGCCTATATGGCTAATTGCTTATCATTAGTGGGTGCAACATGTCTCTAAACGTCTACTGGTGCTTCTGTCAGGTAGATCTTAGTTCTACACTAGGGCACATTGAGTCAATTCAGTGCAGCATTTCCTGTTCTCCCTCTCTCCATTTTTTTTAACTTTCTCAGTTTTTTTTTTATTGCATTCCAGTCATGTCTGACTGACTAGGTAAGTTTGAGTTCTAAAATGAAGTTCATTAAATTCATAGACAATGTTTGTGACATCACTAAGAATTCTGATCCAATCAGGGTCATAATAGATGAACCCTGGTAGAATGAAAGAAAAGTATGAACTCGAACCTCAAATTTCTAATAAAACAAAATGCTAGACCTAGTGCTTGAGAGTAGAGGACTCCTTGATCCTACTGCTTTGAGATACTCTTCAAGTCTTGAATGGAAACTAACCCCCGAGGTCACCTTGTAACTTGTAAATAACAAACTGGTTCAAAAAAACAATAATCACCTCTAAGCACTGTGGCTCCTTTGGAAAAAAAATCACCTGCCTGAGACCTAATGATCAACAGTTTGAAGGTAAAGGTTCAGGAAAACTAGATGAAAGGAAACATGACAACCAAATAGCAACAATGAGTGTGTTCACACATTGTAAAGAATGGACCCAATATCACTGAATAGGCAGTAGAAAAACTGCTGCATGAGAACCTGGCTGATGCAAAACCTTCACTGAAAAAAAAATTGCCTTAAGTTCTGTGGAAAATTCAGGAAGGATTGGAATGCAGACAATAATGGAACAGATGGTTTGTTAACACAGGCTATGCCTTAGGCCTGAAAGGTCAGCAGACAGAATGGCACTTTCCATAGAAAATACTGAGCAGAAAATTAACACCTGAAAACCCACAGAAACCAAAAGACATTCAGAAGGAAATTTTCTACCTAAGGTTCCATATGTGTGTGTGTATTTCATAATATTGATACCATTCATTTTCAGCTTACCTGAAGCACATAAAATGTATTAGATTCTCTATAACCACTTTGGTTGTACAAAGGTACTTGTAGCTAGCTATTTAAAGGGAGTTTAAGAATCTACTTCAGCTAAGATTTTCTAAGTTACTTCCAGGAATTTTATCAATACAGGCACCTGAGATAAGAAAATCACAAAGGTGATGAATTCTTATTTTGCGGTGTAAACCAACAATATCAACCAAAGAATTGAAACAACTCAGGTCAAAATCTATCCAGGTCTAAAATATATTCACCCATAATTGGCTGATAGTGGAGATACATGTGTTGTTCTGCTGTGTATTGTCTCAATCTTGACACTCATTTTTTTCTCTCTGTTTCAAAAAAGTCACTTTACTGGGGCCCTTATAACTGTTATCACAATCCATCCACTGTGTCAAGCACAGTTTGTACATATATTGCAATCATTTTCATTACATTTTCTTTCTACTTGAGGCTTTGGTATCAGCTCATCTCTAGCCCCTCTTTCTTCCCTCTCTCCTTTATGAACCCTTGATAATTTGTAAAAAAAAATTTCATGTCTTATAGTGACATGTCTTACTGTCTCCCTTCACCCACTTTTCTGTTATTTGTCCCCCTGAGAGGGGGTTATATGTAGATCATAGTGATCAGTTACCACTTTCTCCCCCTACCTTCCCTTTCCTTTTCTGGTATCACTGCTCTTGTTATTAGTACTGAGAGTTCAATATGCCCTGGATTCCCAGTGTTTCAAACTCTTATCTGTACCAGTGCACATGCTTTGGTCTACCTGGATTTCTAAGGTAGAAATTGGATCATGATAGTTGGGAGGAGAAAGCATTAAAGAATGAGAGGAAAGTTCTATGTTTCCTTGGTACTATATTGTACCCTGACTAGCTCTTCTCTTCTTTGTGACCCTTCTGTGAGAGGATGTCCAATTCTCTACAGATGAGCTTTGAGTCTCCAGTCTGTCCTTGCTCTCATTCACAATGAAAAAATTTTTTTTTGTTCTGGGTCTTTGATGCCTGATCCCATTGACACCTTATTAGCACACAGACTGGTATGCTTCTTCCATGTGGGCTTTGTTGCTTCTCAGCTAGATGGCCACTTGTTTATCTCCAAGCCTTTAAAACCCCAGATGTTATGTATTTTGATAGCTGGGCACCATCCGCTTTCTTCACCACATTTGCTTATGCACCCGTTTTGTCTTAGGTGATCATGTTGGGAAGGTGAGCATCACAAAACTCCAGATTATTAAAACAAAGTGTTCTTGCATTGAGGGAGTACTTGAGTAGAGGCCCAATGTCTGTCTGATACCTTAATACTTAATATATAAGTATATGTACATAGATTTTTTTCCCTATCATTATATATATAAATATATTTACATGTGTACATGCCTATATTCAGACCTCTTTAAATGTCCTTTGCCTCCTAGTTCTTTCCTCAATTCCCTTTTACTTTTCTCTTTGCCCCACTATCATGTTCAGCCTTCATTTAGGTTTCAGTAATTGCTTTTGGCTACCTTGCAGTTGATCAAGCCCCACGAGGCTTCCCTCACTTGTTTTCTTATCCCTGGGTTTGTTGGCACCGACTTTCTTTCCCCTACCTCCCCTTCTCCCATGTTCCCCTCAGAACTGTCAGTTCTGTTGCTCTCTCCTCTGAATTGTTTATCCACCTATCTTATCTAGACAGACATGCAAAGAAATAATAAGCACAAAAAGAAAACAAAAATAAAAAACAGACAACCAACAACAAAGAAGAAAAGCTATAAGTAGTTCCAGGTTTGTTTGTTGACCTTTATGAGTGTTTTCAGTCAAGTGTGCTGGGATACCACACCCAGGGCCTAAATCCTATGTTTGGTCTTCTTTGGGGACTTCATTTCTTTGTTCCCCTTGCTGTTCTGTTGCATGCCCTCAGTGTTTCCCCGTTGTGTTGGGGTCAGATCGGGCACAATTCCCACACTGTGTCTCCAGTGTTGTCCCCTCTAGCAGTATGAGTCAGTGAGGGGTCCTGTCTCATGGTGCGACTGGCTCTATGATCCTCTTTGTGCCTTGGCTGCTCTGAGCAAGAATATCATCCTCAGGAATTCGGTGGGCCAGGATATGTTCCACTCTCTCTCCTTCCCTCTTCATTTGCTCTTGTGTACTCTGATCAGACACACCCCTCTCCTTGAACTGTACCTTCTGTAGTGCATTCTTCTGGGGGAGGTGGGTGATGTGGTGTCCACATAGCTGGGATTGGAGCTGGCCACACAGACCTCTCTATTGATTTGCTGCTTCATGCTGGTGTGGTGCATTCATGTCCTTGGGCACTGAGTTGAAGTCTGTTCCCTCTCTTCTTCTCCCGTGGAGATATAAACAATACCCCCACCACCCATTTGGATTAGGGCCCTGTTGCTCCACCATTCACATATACCTTTTTCTTTTTTCCCCCCTCCTTTTCAGTTGGTTGCCATATGTATCCCTGAATTGGGTCTGGCACCTGCCACAGTGCCTGGGCTCACCCCAGGAATGTATTCATAGAGTAGCTTTCCCTAATGCCCCACTTGCTTTTTAAGCTTACCTCAGTGGACTCATGTTGTACTTGTCCTTTTGTGTGTGGCTTAGTTCTCTTAGCATAATTTCCTCCAATTCTTCTCATGTGGCGATATGCTTCATGTGTTCAACACTGCTTTTTAGGGTTGCACAGTACCTCATTTTATGCATGTAACAAAGTACTATCAAAAAGGTAATACCCTTCACAATAGCGAAGCACAAATTGAAATATCAAGGGATATAGCTCCCTAAAAAAAACAAAAGATTGGGGCTGAGCCCCAGTGGCATAGTGGTTGTGTATGGGCCTGCGGCCCACTGGGCTGGTGGTTCAAATCCAGTAGCAGCTCTCCAGGAGCAAGGCTAGGTCTCCTATTTCCACCAGAGGGCAGTGATGCCCCCCCCAAACGAAACAAAACAAAATCCCAAAAGATTTGTATGAGAAGAATTACGGAACACTATTACAAGAGTACTGGATCTTTTTGATCCCCTCTTCCATGGTCTTGTCTGATGTATATAGCAGTCCAATAGATTTCTGTTTGCTGATCTTGTATCCTGCCACTCTGCCATATTCTTCTATTACAATGGTTTTCCACCTTTCTCATGCTGTGATCCTTTAATACAGTTCCTTATGTTGTGGTGACTCCCCAACCATAAAATTATTTTCATTGCTACTTTATAAGTATAATTTTGCTACAGTTATGGATCACAATGTAAATATCTGATATGCAGGATATATTTTAATTGTTACAAAGTGAACATAGTTAAACATCATTAAAGCATAGTGATTAATCACAAAACAATATGTGATTATATATTGTGAAATATCTATGTATTTTCTGATGATCTTAGGTAAAAAGGTCATTTGACCCCCAAAGGGGTCATGGCCCACAGGTTGATAGCAGCTGTTCTATTGCTTCCAATGCTTCCCTTGTGGTGCTTTGGGGTTTTCCATATATAAAATCACATCATCTGCGAATAATGATAGTTTCACCTCTTCCTTCCACAGATGAATACCTTTGATGTCTGTCCTTTGCCTTATGCTGTTAGCTAGGGCCTCTGGCGCCATGCTAAATAAGAATGGAAACAAGGGGCATCCTTGCCTGGTCCCTTTTTTCAATGGGATTGTTTTTGCCTTTTCTCCACTGACTGCCATGTTAGCCGTTGGTCTTTCATATAGAGCTGTGTTATCTTCAGGAGTTTTCCTTCCATCCCTATCTTCTTCTTCTTCTTTTTTTTTTAGGGCATCACTGCCCAAGTGGTGGGAGTAGGAGGCCCAGCCTTTGCCCCTGTGGAGCTGGAATTGAACCTCCATCCCAGTGGGCCGCAGCCCCACGCACAACCACTACGCCACTGGGGCTCAGCCCCATCCCTATCTTCTTACGTCTATACTCATTCTCCTTCCAACTTTCTGCCCCGCTAAGGAGCCCGAGTGGTGTGGCCGGTTCCAAGCTGTCCTGCTAGCCTCCAGGTCGGCAGTGGGAAGCTCCCGGCTCTTCTCAGGAGAAAGATGAGGCTTTCTACTCGGATGAAGAGGTACAGTCTCAGAAACCCATGGGTGCAGTTCTACTCTGGTCTGTAAAGGTCACTGTGCATCAAATGCGATAGCAATGAGTTTTGTTTTTTGGTTAGACATATTGTGGCTGAGAAAATGTTAGGTTGTTCAGCACTGTCTCCAAGTCTTTCTCTTTTCACAACAGGAATGCCTTATAGTGTTCCTCACCCCATTCCTTTAACTGAAGCTGGATCCTCTTTGTGGGCTTCCTATAAAGAAGCACTCAGGGGGAACAACAAGTAAACTAAATTCAATAGAGAAAATGGCACAGGATATCTAGTGGGGCTTAATCAAGGGCGATGTAGCAGTGAGGAATTACTAAACCAAAACTAAGACCAAATATGATGGTGGGATAAGAGGGAAGTAAAAAGAATTAGAGGAAAGAACCAGGCAAAGGACATTTATAGAGGTCTAAGTACAGGCATGTACATTTATATATAATGAGAGGGGAATAGATCTACGTATGTTAAGAATTAAGGTTGCAGATGGACACTGGGGCTCCACTTAAGTAATCCCTCAAGATAAATACACTTTATTCTAATAATCTGGCATTCTGTGATGCTCACCTTCCTGACACAATCGCTGAAGACAAAATGGAAGCATAAACAAATGTGGTGAAGAAAGCTGATGGTGTCCAGCTATCAAAAGATTTATCATCTAGGGTCTTAAAGGTTTGAAGATAAACAAGTGAACATCTAACTGAGAAGCAAAAAAAAAAAAAAAAAAAAAGCCCACTGGAAGAAGCATACCAGCTTGGGTGATCATGAGGTATCGCTGGAATCAGGTGTCAGGCATGTAAGACCAAGAACAAAATCATAGACGATGTGAATGGGGTGTGGGAATGTGGAGTGGAGCCCATTGGCAGACAATTAGATATCCACTCACAGAAGAGTCACAAGGGAATCCAGGATAGATAAACCCCTCAAGGCCAACAATGGAGGATTAGGAGGAGGAAAGGGGCATCAAGCACAAAGAGCTGCCTATAACCCCCTCCCAGGAGATTGAACAACAGAAAGATGTAAGATATGAAAATTATAATCTATAACTCTATAAAGGTCATTTTATTGGGGGCTCGTACAACTCATCGTAATCCATATATATATCCACTGTGTCAAGGCAGTTGTACAATTGTGGCTATCCTCATTATCAAAACATTTGCCTTCTACTCAAACCCTTAGTATCAGCTTCTCGTTTTTTCCCTCCCTCTCCATTCCATCCCCTGTGAGCCCTTGGTAATTTATAAATTATTATTATTTTGTCATGTCATACATTGTCCAACTCTCTCTTTACCTACTTCTCTATTGTCCATCCCCCAGGGAGGGGGTTATATGTAGATCCTTGTAATTGGGTCCCCCTTTCTACACCCCACCTTCCCTCCACCCTCCCAATATTGTCACTCTCACCACTGGTCCTGAGGAGTTCATCTGCCTTGGATTCCCTATGTTTCTAGTTTCGGTCTGTACCAGTGTACACCCTCTGATCTAGCTGGATTTATAAGGTAGAATTGGGATCATGATAATGGGGGTGGGGTGGAAGCATTTAAGAACTAGAGAAAAGTTGTATGTTTCATCTTTGCTACACTGCACCCTGACTGGCTTGTCCCCTCTCTGCAACCCTGTTGTAAGGGGATGCCCAGTTGCCTACAGATGGGCTTTGGTCCCCACTCCCTACTCCCCCTCATTCACAATGATATGATTTTTTTTTTTTGTTCTTTGATGTCTGACACCTGATCCCATCAACACCTCGTGATCACCTGGGCTGGTGGGATTCTTCCATATGGGCTTTGTTACTTCTCAGCTAGATAGTCCCTTGTTTACTTTCAAGTCTTTAAGACCCCAAGTGCTATATCTTTTGATAGCTGGGCACCATCAGCTTCCTTCACCACATTTACTTATGCACCCACTTTGTCTTCAGCAATGATGTCTGGAAGGTGAGCATCAAGGGGTAATAAGACTTTACTGAAAAGAGAAAACCAGGCAAACTGAGGATTACATGTAGTAATATGGAGCATAGCAAAAACAAACAAAAACAACAGAACAAAAGGGATGGTATGGGGAGGTTAGAAAGAAAGAGTGAGAAGGTTTGGGGAGTTTCTTCTTCTTCCCATTTCTTTAAAAAACCAACACAAGAAACACACATGCACACAACCAACATTTGTTCCCAAGTAGAAACATAAATAGGGCAAAATTGAACACTCTTGTTTGTTTCGCTTTCCAAAGCAAAAAAAAAAGTTTAATAGAACGGTGTTCTTGCATCAAGGGAGTACTTGAGTGGAAAGCCAATGTCCATCTGCTACCTTATTACTAAACCTATAAATACTTACTCATAGATCTATTCCCCCAATAATCACATGAAATTTATTCACATATGTACATGGGTGTATTTAGACCTCTCTTGATGCCCTTTGCTTCCTAGTTCTTTCCTCTAATAATCTACGTTTTATGAAGGATTCATGAAGGAGGGAGGGTGGGGGAGACAGGAAAAAATGAGGAGGCGATATCAAGGGCTCAAGTAGAAAGAAAATGTTTTGAAAATGGTGATGGCAGCGTATGTCCAAATGTGCTTGACACAATGGATAAATGCATGGATTGTGAAAAGAGATGTAAGATCCCCCAATAAAAGTATTTAGTTAGTTAAAAAAAATAAGAAGTGCTCAGGAATGTTTGGGGATTTCTGTGTAATGGGGCCCCAGAAAAAACAGAGCTCAGGGAGAGAATTCCTAAAGCCTTGGATTCTTTCATGCTACTCAGATTCATCTCACTGTGCAGAGAGTAACCTCCAGCTGTTTGAAGGGAGTTTTAGGATCAAGGTACTTCACAGAGTCCTCTGACACCTGGCTTGAGCGATCAGACCAAGGGGAAGCCAGGCAGGACTGAATGAGGCCAACGGAGGCTGTCTAAGACTTTTGCACTGGAGAAGGACAAAGGTAATGTAAAAAGGAGGGGACCCCCCCACACACACACACTGTCACGGACAACCTGCGAGAATCACTCTCGAGTAATTCTATATTCTAAGAACCTGGCATTTCATATTGTATTTAAAGATCCAACTCATTTTTTTTAAATGAGAAGAGGGCATGTTTATCCAGTGAGAGGCTTAAGTTATTTTTATAGTCGGTGAATAAGTTCTACAGAAAACTATTGGCATGAGTTTGTGAGGGAGCCTGAAGTAGCCTGAGAATTAGGGTGATAATAGCATCTGATTCATATGGTGGTGGTGAGAAGATGTGAACCTTTTGCACCCTGTTGAGGACCCCAGTGCCAGGCTGGTCACATGTAGAATATTCAGTACAGGTCAGCTATTCTTATTATAATTTCCAAAATTATTATTACAATTTAAACCCAGAGTTTCCTATTGAAAGGCAAAGAGTTGAACTTTTAAAGCTATAGAGTTGATCAAACTTGATAACTTTCAATTATTAGAGTTCCAGACTGGATTACCATTGTGCCCTGCAATGTGTATCTTTGTTCTGAGTGCACGGTAGTCCCCTGTCACTCCAAGCTGTGTGTCATCAGTTCTGAAGGGGCTGGAGTCCTGGTCTCCCTAGAACCAGGAAGGAATTCCCCGGGGGGCGGTCCCCTTTGTGCCTCTCATTCCAATGTGAATGTCTGCGGTCCAAGTATTAGAGGGGTTGAGGGAGCATAGGCAATGTTTAATCTACTGATGACATTTTTTTCCAGGTGAGTGACTGGCCAACAAGTCCATGGTCAACTGAACTTGCTTCTCTCACAATCTTTCACTGTAGGCCTTTCCACTCCCTGTGTTTAGCTTGTCTTTCTCAAAGCATGTGTCTGTTTCCTTCCTGCCTCTCCCCATTGAGAAAGTATCGTGCACTAGTGATTGGTTTCTACACTTCGGTCTATGATGTTATTGTCAGCTTCCACGGAGTCCTGGGTAATGCACTATAGAGCAAATTGCTGCCTGAGCCAGCACCTTACTTGTGATAGGGTACAATTGGGTCTTCATGATCCATAGGAGTTTCTGTTGACTAATTTGTGAAAGCAGATCATCGGAGCTTTCTTCCTGGTCTGTCTGAGCCTTTAAAGGCTGCTGAAATCTGCTTAGCATCATAGCAGCATAGAGGCTTCTACAGATAGGCAGGAGGTGACTAATGCTTGGGGTAGATGGGCAGAAGTGAACCCAGGTCTCCAGGATGGAAGGTGGGGATTCTGTCACTAAACTAGCCCTGCTCTCCAAAACGAGATTTCTCGGCTCAAAGGCAACACAAAACCCCCAAACAAGCTGTCCTAAAAGGAGAGGCACAAATGAAATTTGTTCTTGTGTGAAGCACTCGATTCCTTGATTAATTTTGGGTCCAGGCAGATCACCAGCCAGCCCTAGAAAAAGGCCTTTCAATAAGGAAGAAGCGTTGCTGGAGTTCTGGTGTGGCATCTCTTGTTCCCAGAAAACTAGCTGCTCACAGACTGTATGCCTCTGCAGGAGATGGCAGCTTGCCACCACAGCCATGGTCTTGCTGTAGAGCGCACTGTTGCTGGAATCCTGCCAACCTGAATGAATTCACCCAGACGATCCAAAAAGCATGGAACCATTTCTATTTATGGATCCTCTCCTTGACCAATAAACAACAAAAGGGAGTGAGGTTTCTGGGTCCCTCTCCCTCTGTTGCTATATTTTGCATTGAAAATGTTCATGCAGATGCAGACGTCACTAGAGCTATTTGGGGAGATTTTATAAAAGGGCAGGAAATGTAGATCTGCTGCCCAGTCTCTGGCTGGCATGTTAACAGCCAGTGCTTCAGTTTGTATCATAAGTGAGTTTGAAAGCAGGTGGCATGCCAGGCATTCCTTCTGGAACTTAACTAAGGTAATGATGGGATTCGAGGCAAAAGTCAACATGTCACTTGTCATTCTAGTTGTGGCGTGGGGGTGAGGCGGGAGTGTGCTCTGAAATGATTTACAGGGACTTGTAAAAAGAAAAGTCCCTTGGGGGATGCCTGAACCTGGGATCAAACAATGGACAGGGGACTTCCAGAGCCTCAGCCTTGCCAGCCACCCCCCTGCCCTCCCCTCCCCATCCCCTGGGGGGGAAATGTCTTGGTTCCTCTTGGCTCTGTGGTTGGTGGAGATTCTTACTTTTAGATGGCTGTGCTAATTTAGGGAAAGATTAGAGGAAAATTGAAGGGCTGACTGCCTATGATAAAATCCAGGATGCTTTAAAACACATGCCCTGAAGCAAACATTTCGGAGAGGCATCTTTAACCTCTTGTAAACTGCCAAAACAGACACGTTTGCCTGAAGAGAGGTCCCTCTGCCATTCCTGGGTGGCATTTCTGTCTGTGTGCCTCCTCAGACAGTTTGAGATTATAAGAGCCAGCAGAGATGTCAGGACCGGACTCTAAGCTGTGACTTTGTCAGATGTGGTGGTCACATTCAGTGCATTTCAGGTGGGGATGCAGGGGGAGGTTTGATATTTGAACTGGTCTTACTTTAATTATCAAGGGATGTAGAGTGGGGTCACACGTTAGACTGCTAACTGCAAGGTCAGCAGCCTGAAATCCACCAGCTGCTCCGTGGGAGAAAGAAGAGCTTTTCTATGCCCAGAGAGAGTTATAGTCCAGAAAACCCACAAGAGCAGTTCTAGCCTGTACTCTCGAATCAACACTGATTTTGAACTTTTGCTTTCAATGATCACAGATTATTTTTCTTCCTTCATGGCAGTAGTATTGACATATCATTCACATTCCATACGATTCACTGTCTTAAATGCATTTGAAAGTGTTGTGCAATAAACACCACAATCGATTTTAGAACATTTTCCTCATTATGGTGCTCATGATTACTAGCCTTGCATTCCTCCTCCTCTCCATAAACCAAGACCAGGGCAGAGAGAAGGAAAAGGAAAAGTTTATTCGGCACTCCCAGGTGAGGTTCACAGGCTCCATCAAGAAACCAGTGAAGTCACACTGCCAGAAGGAAGGGGAGAGCTGACAGAGAGAGATGGGAGCCCTGAGCTCCTGGATAAGGCCCCAGTGAGGGGGCTGAGAAGTCGCACCTCTCTGTGGTGAAGAGTCAGCTTTTAAGTTGGTCAGGAGGGTAAGTGGGAAGGCTGGGGGTAGGGTCTGCAACTGCAGGATCTTAAGCTGTCTTCATCCCTGACATTCCAAGGTAGAGTGGTGTCCTGATACCAAGATGGACAAGGAGATGGATCATTGTCCTGGATTCCTTTTGAGGCTAGCTGTATTGATCTTATCAGGGCAGGTCAGGCTGTTCCTAACACCCCCACCTTCGGGCTGGTACCTGACCCAACAGAAATAATAAAAATTATAACAAACTAGGAGACCTAGCTTTGCCTGACCTACTACATAGCCACAGTAGTCAAAACAACCTTGTACTGGTACAATGATAAATACATAGACCGGAGGATCGGAAGAGAAAACCCAGACAGAAATGCATCAGCCGGCAGGCAACTAATCTGTGACAAAGGACCTAGAAGTTTCCAATGAGAGAAAGACAACCTCTTCAACAAATGGTGTTGGACAAATTGGATTTCCGTATGTAGAAGAATGCAACAAGACCCATATCTTTATGGACAAATACAAACTGAAGATGAATTAAAGACATAAATGTAAACCCCAAAGCTCTCAAGATCATTAAGAAAGGTGGAACGAACTTAAGGGCCCTATTGCAGGACATACATAGACAACCAAGTATAATGGAGCAGACAAGATAGATGACTGGGACATGAAATGACATCGCTTAGGATTTCTTCAGGAGAGTGAAATGAAAGCCCACATACTAGGAAAACTTTTTTTTACCAACGACACATTGGAGAATGAGCTAATTACGAAAATATACAGAACTCTACAACAGCTCAATAAGAAAATAAAGAGAAACCCAATTAAGAAATGGGAAATGACATGAACAAAAAATGAAATACCATAGCCAATAAAAACATGAAGAAAAGCTCATGATCACTAACCATCAGGGAGATGCAAATTAAAACCACAATGAGAGACCACTTTATAGTCATAATGCTAGCCCAAATTAAAAAAAAAAAACAAAAAACAGCAAAAAGTCCCCAAGAAACCCCAAACAGGAAACAACAAATACTGGAGAGGATGTGGAGAGATTGGGATTCTTAAACACTATTGGTGGACTTGTAAACACTTATAACCACTGTGGAGAAGGATATGGTGATATTTAAAGCAACTGGGAATTGAAATCCGATATGATCCAGTAATGCCATGATTAGACATTCACCCTAAAGAAATAAGAGGCACCACATGAGTGGATACATGCTTCCCCACGCTCACTGTAGTACCAGTTCCTAATAGCAAGAAACTGACAGCAGCCCAAATGCTCAACAGAATAGATTCAGAAACTATGGTACATACACACAATGGAATCCTATGCATCCCTAAAAACAGTGATGAAATCAGACATGGAAGGACCTGGAAACCATTATGCTGAGTGAAGTAAGTCAACCACAAAAGGACAAGTATTGTAGGGGCCTGCTACTATATGGCAAAACACCAATTAAATACATCTTAGGGACTAACTCCTGAAAAAAAGGGGAGAAGGCTGTCTATCGGCCATGAGCCATAAATTACCACCTCCTTTTTGCATACCTCAGAAGAGCCACCTTGAAGGAACTCCCTCCTTCAAGAGGAGGTAAATAAGAGAAGACCATCCTTAAGAGGCTATACAATGTTGAGACAATACTGGGAAAAATTAATGCTCCCCCCTCCCCACATGGCCAAATGGAAGGAGAACTTGCTGGAAATTCAAGCCAAGACAAGAGGAGGGGAGCATCTATAATATATTTTGGAGGATACACTGACCGATAGTTCTGTTGATGAGTATGGTGGGTGAATGGGGAGAAGTAACCTCACATTGGGAAGGGATGATTGACAATGATTGTAGAGAACCTAGGGGGAAAATTGACCAGATTTTATGTTCCTGGGTAGACATTATAAATGTTTCTACCCAAACCTCAGTAAACCATGCCATGGACTAAGCACCATGATGATCTTAGACACTGACCTTGTGGGCAATATGGCATAACCCAGGGGCCACATCAGAAGGATTTAACATAGAGGCCCAGCTGCCTTAAAGTTGCCTGCACCTTGGACTGAGGACTGGGGTACTCAAATGGGAGAGAAGCAGAAAGTGGCTACCCCAGGACTGTGCAAGTGGTGGTCATTGAACCTTTTAGCTTGGTGAGTGTCTAATGGAAGGGACCCAGAATCACCATACATTTAGTGCCTCAATGTTCCTCCTCTCAGTGACATGACAGGTTTTGATGTGTTGGGCAGGAATCAGCACTTGGAAGAATTGATCCAGGAAGATCCCCCCCTGGCACAAATCCTCATATTTAGGGCAAATAGAGCTCAATCAAATGGGAGATCAAACCGTGGAGGGCAGTAACTAATGCATTGCAGCTCAAGGTGGAACTATACTCAAATAGACTCCTCATGCTAACAGTGTCTGGAATGCTGGGTCATTGGAAAAATGTTGATGCCATCAATGTAATAGCCTTATACCCCGGGGAGATGACTGACAATATTTTCCTTTTTCTTTTTTTTGTTTTTTGGGCATCACTGCCCTCAGGTGGTGGGAGCAGGAGGCCCAGCCTTTGCTCTGTGGAGCTGGAATTGAACCTCCATCCCAGTGGGCCGCAGTCCCGCGCACAACCACAACACCACCGGGGCTCAGCCCCAATATTTTCCTTTTTCTTTCTATGAGTTTTTGCTTTCCTGCCTTTAGTTTGTTTGCTGGTTGTTTTGTTACTCTTGGTGTAGTTGGTCTTAGGGGGTTTTGATTTTGTCACAATACAACCACCAAAGTAAACCTAAGTTGTTCAACCCCCTGGGAAAAACAAATGGATTCTGGACTCCCGCTTAAATCTAGCCCCAATCCATGAATAATTAATTCTGATAACATAGCCCTGGTCCATACTCATCTGCATGAAATGATCACTGAAGGTGAAGGTTTTATAGTAAAGTGTGGTGAAGAAAGCAGATGGTGCCTGGCTATCAATCAGAATAGCCTCTGAGCCTTAAAAGCCTGTCTTCAAACAATCACCCATCTAGGTAAGGAGTCAACTAAGTCCATATGGAAGAAGCATGTGTGATCCAAAGACAACAATAACAAAATTCACATATGATGAAAGGAAAAGAATCAGAGCGTAAATTTTAGTAAAAATAAAACTGCAGTGAAAGAAAGCCAATCCCTGGGAGATTGACCACAATGGCACATAAGGGTACTTTATGATACTGACCACCTTATTCAAGCCATTTAAGTGACCAGGGAAAGAGTGGTGACTTAAGTCACACTGTCCTACCCTAGTTCTGTCCAATTCGTATAACATTCTGCCTTGGAAATTTTTTAAAAATAATTTTATTGGGGGCTCATACAACTCTAATTAAAATATATGCATACATAATTTGTGTCAGTATTTACATTTGGGAGTGGGGCTCGTACAACTCTTATCACGCTCCATACATATATCCATTGTATATCAAGCACATTTGTACATTTGTTGCCATGATCATTCTCAAAACATTGCTTTCTCCTTGAGCCTTTGGTATCAGCTCCTCATGTTTTCCACTCTCTCCTCACTCCCCCTCTGCTTTGGGAATTTAAGATATACCAAGATTTGCAACTTTTGTGATGTTATTCAAGAATCCCTGATGGTGCAAGGATTAATCTCTGGGCTGTCAACCAAAAGGTCCGTTTCAAATTCACCTGCAGCTGCTACCTAGTGGGAAAATCAGAAACAAGAGCGCATGGTCACATGGACAGTACTGATTCATGGTGATCCCATAGGACAGAGTACAACTGCCCTTTTGGGTTTCTGGGGATAGACACTTTTCCAGCAGCTTTATTGGCCTATAATTCACATCATACCATAATTCAGTCACTACTAGAAAAGTTATAAAATCATCTTCACAATGGCTTTTAGAACATTTTCTCCATTATTTCTTGTACCCATCATTATTAATGGAAATCTCCACTTCCCCACAACCTCTTCTGCCATACCCCTAAGAAACTATTCATTCAGTTAGTATTTCTACAGATTTATCTAGCCTGCATTTCAGATAGAGAAAAACATTTTTTTTAAAAGCAAAAAACTAACAAAGAAAAATAGATTTAAAAAACCTCAGTAGAAAGAAAGCAGAAAGTATTTAAAAGGTCAACAAATTTAAATAGCTCATAAGGCAGAGCAAATGAGAGGGGTGTTAACTTGTAACCTAACTGCAACTGCAGCAATCCACATTCCAATCTCTTCTGCGTGACAGCATGGCTATCAGCTGTGATCAGAGGGAATTCGCCAGAGGCTTAAGTCACATGTATTTTCCCTTTGCTTAAAAAAAAAAAACAAAGGGGCTGAACCCCAGTGGTGTAGTGGTTGTGTGCGGGACTGCGGCCCATTGGGTTGGCAGTTCAAATCCAGCAGCAGCTCTCCAGGAGTAAGGCTGGGCCTCCTACTCCCACTAGGGCAGTGATGCCTGCCCCCCCCCCCCAAAAAAAAAAACAAGCAAACCTGAAACATCTTTAAAATGAGTCGAAGGGAAGATCAAGGAGGACATCATTACATTTTTACTTAACTACGTCTTTGTCTGACCACAGAGCTATTCATATCCCCAACCATGGAGGGAATTCACTGGAGGCTTAATTCATGTGTGGACTCTGCAAATGAACTTTGGACTTCCACCATCATCCATAGCCTTCTGCAACCCAGGTGCTCAATCCCTCTTGATTTGATTTACTGTATACTGTTTACAATCCTTGGATCACACGGGTGGGTGTATTTCTCCCATGCGGACTTAGTTGACGCTTCACTGAGTGGGCAGCTTGTTCGAAGACCTAGATGCTGTTCTTTCTGTTAGCCAGGCACCATGCTTAGATTGGGGCTAGAATTAAATGCAAGCCCCACATCCATTTATGCATCTATGATTTATATATGTCTCTGGTTCACTATAAACACATCATTGTCATTTTAGGTTAGCATCAACCAACATTATCAATCACGCCCAAGGGAATCACTTCCACTGCCTGCAATACCGATTAACAGCGACACTAGGCAGGGAAGAGCTGGCCCTGTGAGTCTCTGCGCCTACAAATCCTCATCGGAGTAGAGTGTCTCGGGGGCTGAAGTCCTTGCTGGCTCAGAAAGGCTCCTAGCAGGAGGAAGAGGTGTGTGCAGTTTACTGACCTTTGGGTTAGCCCCAGTGTGTCATGCACTCTGCCACCCAAACCCTCTCCAGGTAGAATAATTCCAAGCCAAGCTCTGCCTTCCAGGCAGCGCTGACTCAGGCGACCAGGGGGGTTCCCAGAGTGTGACTGTGGACTGGAGCTGCTGCTGCTTTCCAACTGTGGAGCATAGCCCAGCGCGGACCACAACACCACCCAGGGCTCCTCTCAGCTGGTAGAATAGACCCCATCAGAATGACTGGTGGGTGGCATGGTGTCCATTCTAATTCCCAGATGTCCCTCCCGTGTCCAGCAGAATGAGACACGGCTGGCTTCTTACCTCTTCACTGCGGCCAGGGCCGAGCCCATTATTGCAGCCACTGAGTCCACAATCCATCTTATTAAAGGGCTTCCTTTATTTTGTTTTTATTTTGCACTGATCTTTCGCTTGACCAAGCCCATGAAACTCTGTGGGGCAATTCAACTCTGTCACAGAGACTGGCTATATCCTGTTTCTCTCATGTAAAATCAGAGAAGCCAGGAGCCTCTTTCGTAATTCAACAGCGATGTACTCCGCACCAATTCTGAGTCTGAGACTGTGCCAGTTTTTAGGGAAACAAAATGAGGCCAAACAATCAGGAGTCAGTTTAATGACATGCATGCTGAAGTGATTAGAAAGTGGCTTGGGGTCCTGGTGCTGCAGGCAGAAAGAGGGCTCCCTCTGCAGAGAGTAGGATTGAGGTGGTTTATTTCTGAGTTTGCACCCTTGAGCGTGCACCCCTCAGCTTGAGGAAGGGGCGGGCTGCCCTCCATTTCCTGGGAGGAATTCCATCCAGGACCACCCGGGAGAGCTGGGAGGCCCCGGGCCTCCGGGAGGCACCCTGGACCGGCAGAAGCCTGGGCACCACACCCTGGTGTGGCCGGGCCAGGTGTGCGCCCTGCTGGCGCGGGGGGAGCCCTGCGGCGGCGGGGGAGCGCTCTTGGGTTCCGTATGTGTTGTGTGTTTGTCTGCCTCCTGAGGGCTGGGCCTCCTTATTCACA
Source organism: Nesogale talazaci (assembly GCA_004026705.1). Lineage (NCBI taxonomy): Eukaryota > Metazoa > Chordata > Mammalia > Afrosoricida > Tenrecidae > Nesogale > Nesogale talazaci. The sequence goes on from PVJH01002777.1 coordinate 36,303, forward strand.
GGTGAGTCACAGCCTGAAACACAGGCTCTCTTCCTGTCAAGACTGACTCAGGTAGAAGAGTCGATAAAACCACCTGATCCGGGAAAAGGCAAGCACAGCAGAGCGTAGAGTGCGCCCCGCAGCCTGCGAGGTGCCTGGCAGCGACCCCTGGAGCGACAGGACACACGGACGGGCAGACAGAGGGGACAGAGGGACGGCGGCCTGGCCATGTCTGTGCTCTGGCGGAGCTGCGGACTCTGCTTCCTGCTGCTTCTGCCCGCGGCCTCGGCCACCTCCCGGAGGAAAGGTGAGTCGGCTTCCAGAAAGAGCTTGCCTTTCACTGCAGGCGGCGATGGCCGGCACTCTCCGGAGGATCCCACTTTACTGAGAACCTCTTACTCCTTCCTCCCTCCTCCCTCCCGCTGGCCCCTTGGGGGGGGGGGGGGGAGGGGAGCGCCAGAAAGGGGCTTCTCCCACGATACTTAGCAAAGGAGATTAATCTCAGACCCCCACACCTGCACACTGCGATCATCCATGTGTCTGATTCTGAGGATGTGCATTCAAACCAGGAATTTACCTACTTTGGAAAGGTTGCTTCTTGGTTTCTTTTTGACCCCGGGGCCCTGGTAAACCAGCAATGTGTGGATACAGGAATCCTTTCCCCGTGTGTGGGTGGTTTTTTTTAAACAGATATTTTGGTAGGATGTTTTGGCGAATGGCACAAAGATTTAGGACGCACCTCTTCAATAATCCTTCCAGCATCCGGCTCTCCGTATGTGGAAATGAGCCCTCAGGTGTCAGTACGCTTTGCCTTTCCATAATATGCTTTATGGGACTTTCATCTACCCGCTGGCCTTGACCAAGTGCCTCTGTCCTATCTCATTTGATCTTCTTGTCGAGGTGTCCCATCCCGAGGTGTGGACAAAACTTTCCCAGACCCTAGCCACTGTTGACTGTGAGCATGTGTCAGAGACAACTGATAACGGGTATTTTCCTTGTTACCGCGTTTGAGGAATTACACTTGCCTGTCTCGGTCCGCTGACCTTTTATGTTTATATGACTTTCCGCCTCCCAAGGGCGTTTCAGGAGGGCCAAGACCAAGCGTCATTTTCACCCTCATGGGTATGCAGACATGAGATGCCGCCCATGCACCCGGGCATAACGTCAGGCGTTTCATTCGTTTGCCTGCAGTCTGGGGGCTGTTGGCACGGGCTGTGGTTGCTTAGCAAGGCACTCCTCACCCGGCTCCCCAGTTTCTCTAACGTCATTTTTGGATTAACTTCCAACTCAGCATCTCTGTTTGTTGTTGCTGGGGGCCAGCAAGTCGCTTTCCAACCTCTTGGCCATCCCATAGGGCAGAGTTGGAAGTGCTTGGCAGGGTCTCTCATGGAGCTAAGCTTTATTGAAACAATAGCCATGGCTGAGCCCTGGTGGCCTAGTGTTTGTGTGCGGGACTGCAGACCACAGGTTGCCAGTTCAAATCTAGCAGCAGCTCTCCAGGAGCAAGGCTGGCCTTCCTACTCCCACCAGGGTAGTGATGCCACAAAAACAAAAACAAAAAACAATAGACAAAGCTCTTCTGCTAAGGGGCAGGGAGGGGTCAAACTGCTGAGCCTTCACCACAGAGCGGCCAGGGCTCCTCCTGCTTGATTATCAGTGAAAACTCATGTATGAAAACGGCCATGTCCAGTGTGTTCCATTAGGAAAAGTAACCTTAACTTTGGTGTGGAAATAGTCTAACAATAAGAATCATCTCTGAAAAAAAATAATAAAAAGGATAGTTTCTGAATCTTAAAATTCAAAGGGACTGTTTGTGCATCCACACCTAGAATACATTCTTCTTCCTCTTCTTTTCAATGAGAAAATAGGAGTGAATTTGCCGAGAAGCACCTAGGCAGTTCTGGGCAGAGACTGAGGTCTGGTCGATAATGGGTCCCAAGTCTCTTAGAGCAGAATTAGTTGTTTTGACAGCATTATGAAAATGACAAGGGGAAAAGGAACTTATTTTTTTAATATACTTTTACATGATGGATACATATTGAGGTACGATTCTCCTCAGCAATTGTGTGGATGAGTTAGCACTGGGTAACGAAAAGAAATCTTGCAGAATTATGTCAATTGTTTAATGCATGTTAAAATTAGAGTCAAGATGGATTGATGCAGATCATTCCCTCTGGGCCTTGAAGGCAGATGCAGTGCTCTGCTTAGTTTCTCACGGTCTTCTTCCTTGGAGAAAGGCCATTCCATAGCAGATGCCCTTGGCCCTAGGCTGCACCTGCTGTTTAAGCTTCAATGGTGTCAGGGTAAGGCACACATGCTTTTCCTGGGCTGTGCTGGAAGCTGATGGAAAGTTTGGAGCTTGTCATACCTCAAAGTGACCTGCATCTGAAGGTCTCCAGGCTGTGTGTCTGGAAGCCTGAACAATGACTCAGTTTCATGGAAGAGTATGGTCTTAGAGGTAGTGAAGACTTTGTGGATATTGTAAAAGTAGAACATGCTTTCCAGCAGCTTCACCTTCATGCAAACATTGGTGCATTCATTGGCTTGCTCCTTGCAAGTGTCCTTTTGAGATCCTCAGCTGCCCTTAACTGTTGTCCATACCTTTTATTTTATTTTATTTATTTATTTTTGGGCATCACTGCTCTCCGGTGGTGGGAGTAGGAGGCCCAGCCCCACTGCTGGAATTGAACCTCCGTCCCAGTGGGCCACAGTCCCCCGCACAACCACTATGCTACTGGGCTCAGCCCTGTTCATACCTTTTAAATGAGGGGTCCTCAACCTATGGCCTGTGGGCCACCTGCGGCCCACTGAGGACATTCATCAGGCCTGCCAGCTGCTTTTGCCACCGCTGCTGTTCTGCTTAGCATCCAACTCATCCTGGGCCCACAGTGAATTTGTTCATAGTTTTGTTTTGTTTTTAACTATAGTTCAGTGAACTGGCCCCCTGTTTATAAAGTTTGAGGACTCCTGTTTTAGATGAAGGAACCTTGTGCAACCTGTTAGGATGGCTGAAAAGGATTCATTATTATTGCTACATGCATTAAAAGGCCTGAAACCACATTTCTGAAAGCAAAATGAAAAACAAGTTAAAGAGTCTATGTGTTCAACGAACCAACCAATTCACTGCCATGGACAGGATACTGACTCCTAGCGACCCTCGAGGGCGGGTAGTACTGCTCGCGTGGGTTCTCAGAGTGTAACTATGCAGGAGTAGAAAGCCTCTTCTTCCTTCCTTGGACAGCTGGTGGTTTTGAACGCCCCCAATGCCAAATGCACCACACCACCAGGGCTTCCTCAGACACATGTAGAGAGAGCACCCACTACACTGCCCAGGGACCAGTGAGAAAGAAAGGGCTCTCTCAGGAGCTCACTGCCTGCTGTAGGCCATGTGTCATGCAGCCTCAAGGATTTGGAACCTGGGGTTGTCCTAGCTGGAGAAGGTGTAAGAAGGAGAGAAGAATCATGCGGGGAAAGCAGCCAAGAATCCAATGGGGTCGAATCTTTTGTGCAGTTAGGAGGCTCCTCTGCACCCAGAAGCTCTGTGGATGGTGTGTAAGGGGGTATGAGCAGGATCAGCTTTGCCGGTTAGAAAGGTCATTCATGCAGCCGGAGTGGAACAAGGAGAGGAAGATAGACAGCCACCCCAGTAATTCAGAGAAGAGATGATGAAGGCTCCCAACATGAAGGTGGAGACATTACAAAGACATGAAAAAGTAGAAGCAAAAGAATTCGTGGATCCAAATGCATGTCCATGTTAAGGTACGAGTCAGTGAAGGAGAACTGTGAGAACGAAGAAAGAGCACAAGCTGGACCTAAGGCTTGAGCTTGTGAGATTGCTTAGTCAGTGATGCCATTACAGGCAATGAGGCCAGGCGCAAAAGGTTCAGAATGCGGAGTGTGATTGGGCAGGGGTAGGGAGGAACAAGTGAGTTCCTGTGAGGACCTGTTGAATTTGAGATATAATTGGAGAGTCCCAAGAGTTCCAGTGAACTGCTGAAGCTATGCTTTTAAAGTTGAGTAGAGAAAGCAGAAGTCTAAATTCGGGAGCCCCTAGGTAGGCTCACCCTTAATCATGGATAAGATTGGGTGAAATGCAAAGGTAAAAGAAACCTCAGCATGGGAGGAGAATGGGAGGAGAAAAAAAAAGAATGGGAGGAACCAGAAAGGAGAACAAAGGGGAGTGAGCACTGAGCAGAGAAGAGCCCAGAAAGAGAGGTGCTGTGTTGGCTAAATGTGGGGGAGAGGGAGTATTGCCACACATGCAAAGAAAAGGGCTGAAATCACACTGCTGAATTCAGTTCTCAGGTGATGCTAGGTTGTTGTTGTAGCGCCCCCCCCCCCCCCACTTATCTAAAGGATTTCAAAACAGGATTTATTTTATTTTGTTGAGACTATCCCCGGTAGAACATAACACAATCCAACAGTTTCTACATGTATAATTCAGTGACATCAGTTTCGTTCTTTGAGGTATGGAACCATTCTCACCCTCTATAAAAAAAAATTATTCCTGACTAACATAAGGGGAAAAAGATGAAGTTTACTGCTCCTGTAAAGAGTTACAGACTCAGAAACCTGCAAGGGCGGTTCTGCCTTGTCCTATAGCAGTGGTTCTGAACCTGTGGGTCGAGACCTCCTGGGGGAGTAGAATGACCCTTTCACAGGGGTCGTCTAAGACCATTGGAAAACACATATTTCTGATGGTCTTAGGGAGCAAGACATCATGCCTCTGTCCCTCTTCAGGAGGGTTCACCCACATGCAGGTATGCCCACATGTGAGTACCTGGCTTGAAGGCTGTTACTCATATTACACCATGCTTCAAGACAACATTTCACTTATATGTCATTAGAAATAAATATTTCACAATATATAATAACATATTGCTTTTGTGATGAATCACTATGCTTTAATTATGTTCCATTTGTAACAATGAAAATACATCTTGCAGGCTGAGCCCCGGTGGCGTAGTGGTTGTGCGCGGGACTGCGGCCCACTGGGATGGAGGTTCAGTTCCAGCAGTGGGGCTGGGCCTCCTACTCCCACCACCGGAGAGCAGTGATGCCCCCCCCCCCAAAAAAAAAAGAAAATACATCTTGCAACCAATAATGAGAGTAGTGATACCAGGAGGGGAACGGGAAGGTGTGGTAGAAAGGGGAAACCGATCACAAAGATCTACATATAACCCGTCCCTGGGGGATAGACAACAGAATGGTGGATGAAAGGAAACATCAGACAGTGTAAGACATGACAAAATAATAATAATTCATAAATTATCAAAGGTTCATGAGGAAGGGGTGGAGAGGGAGTGGGAAAAATGAGGAGCTGATACCAAGAGCTCAAGTAGAAAAATGTTTTGCAAATGATGATGTGCTTGACACAATGTGTGGGTTGTGATAAGAGTTGTATGAGCCCCCAATAAAATGATTTTAAAAAGAAAGGAAAATACATCCTGCACATCATATATTTACATGATGATTCATAACATTAGCAAAATGACAGTTATGAAGTAGCAATAAAAATAATTTTATGGCTTGGGTCATCACCACATGAGGACCTGTATGAAAGGGCCTCAGCATGAGGAAGGTTGAGAACCGCTGTCCTCTAGGGTCCTAGAGCCCAACGCAACACGCTCCACACCACCAGGACTTCCTTGGACACATGTTGAGCGTCCCTCTTCCCAGAGACCAGTGAGAGAGAAAGAACTCTCTCAGGAGCTCTCTGCTTGGTGTGAGACAATGTGTCATGCAGTCGCAAGCAGATGGAACATGGCGTTGTTCTAGCTGGAAAAGGTATAAGAAGAAGAGAAGAATGATGCTGGAAAACAGCCATATTACTATGAATTGGTTTCAACGCAGTGGCAGTGAGTTTGATCTTCTGGTTTTTAGTAACATAAAACCCCTAAGAGTTCTATCTAATCTTTTGAATGGCTTTGGACAATTTGATCCCATCTAGAGAGATCTTAAAGAAGCACAATGCTCAAGGCAGCTGAGCTTGTAGAATGGGGAGTTCATAATCAATAGTGAGCGCTCACTAGCCTACTCACAGACTCTGCCAAGGGAGAGCCCGGCTGCCACTGTGGATGTTACAGGCAAAACCCTGGAAAGGATTGTTTCCCTCACAAATCCCCTCCCACCTTAGTGGTTGAAGTGGTACAGCCTACTGCTTATGAGCACAGGCTCAGGAGTAAGACTACCCGAGTTCAAATTCCAACTCCTCCAACTCCATCACTTACAGTTGTGCGACTTTGTCAAGTTACTTCACTTGATAGTGGTTTTTCTCATCTCTGAAGTGGGGATATTCTTTTAAAAAGTGCCAGGGAACTTAGCACAGTGCCTAGTAAGGACTCATAAATGTTCATTGTTGTTGCTTTTTTTTTTTTTTATAAAGAGCTGTCCTGCGAATCCTGAGTGTTCTTGCTTTGCCTTCTAAGTCATCAGTGGTGAAATATTTAACCAGTTGTTCCAGGCTTGATTCCCTACTGTGAGTTTGCTTTTCAAAGCCAGATAGGTGGAGTCAGAGGCTATAGTTTAACAAGGTGATTCTTGTATCTGTGTAGCTCCTCGGGGCATTTATGTCAAGTAATCACTTGGGGATCTTTAAGAATCACCTCTGGAGCTTGTTCAACCGTAGCTCTGAACTCCATCGTCTGAGAGAGAAATGGAATTTCTCCAAAGTGGGTTGAAAGGGACTGAACTGGTTTGTAGCCCTGGTTTGAAGGAGCTTCTCTCTACTCTCCTTTCTTCAACTCAAGGACAGTGATGAGTTCTTCCCAGAATCGCCTGAGCCCCAGCATGCACCCGTGGAGACAAATGCAATACCTGCAAAGAACCGAAAGCATTCTATCACTTCAAGATCGAATTTCATACCAGGCCTTCTTCTTGTCTTTTGTCACCCACTGGACTTCATCAAATACCTTGTCCATGAATCTGTGGCACTAGCACATGCCCAAATACCCAAACTCACTGTTGTCAAGTCAATGATGACTCACTCATAGGACAGGGTTAGAACTGCCCCTGAGGGTTTCCTAGACCGTCACTCTTTACAGGAGCAAAGTCTTGTCGTCGTCGTCATTCTTCCGCACAGCAGCTGGTGGTTTTGAACTGCTGAACTTCTGGTTAACAGCCCGACACACAACCACGACGCAATCAGGAATCCTTCCCCAATAGAAGGTAACGCCAAATAAGGTGATTTCCAAGATCCCAAGGAGAGATCTTAAAAAAACAAATATAAAAAAAAGATTTTGATTCACTTAATCATGAAAACATTTAGTGACCAAGTGTCTATATTTAATCTATGAAGAGAAGCTTAAAGTCACATAGTTTTAATGCTAATATCCTTAATTTAGAGGTAATTAATGATTTGTTTATTTATATTTTATGCAGTAATTTGATTCAAACTCCTACTGTTAATCTTCAGTATTCAGGCATTTGTCATCCAAACAGCCGCTTTCACAGTTTGTTTATTAACTGTCCCTCAAGGTAGCTTGAGAGACAGCCTTATTGGGAATCTGGTTTCAATGATATCACTAGAAAATACATTTTTTTTGTAATGTCAAAGGCTAGTTTTTGACAACTTTCAACACTCATCATTGTGAGATCACAGGTTAAATGTGGCTTCTGTCTTACTGGGGAGTATCCCAACACTTCATTGACTGAGGTAATTTCATATTAATGTGTCTTCTCAAAGCAATACTTTTTTTTGGGGGGGGGCATCACTGCCCTCTGGTGGAATGGGAAGCCCAGCCTTGCTCCTTGAGAGCTGTTGCTGGATTTGAACCGTCAAGCCAGTGGACCGCAGTCCTGCACTCAACCTCTTCACCACTGGGGCTCAGCCCTGCAATACTGTTTTTTTAAAGTACTCAAATCAGTCATTTATTTTGAAAGTAAAGCTATTGCAAACATGGCCCTCTATCTGAAAGGATGAGAGCATTATGGAGACATAAGTGTGAGTTGGAAACTCCCATGTCAGCTTAAACTCTAGCTACCTGGAACTGGAGGCAGCTACTGGTTTTGCTTCACTGGCCCAGGAAACTGTGAACACATATGGATTTGTGGTCACTGCTCATGGGAAAACTGAGGGAATGAAATTAAGATGTCCAGACAACATTGGGCATTACACACACACACACACACACACACACACACACACGCGCGCGCGCGCGCGCGCGTTCCTTGTGGTTTGTCTGTATTAACTTTGTCCCCCTTAGGGAAATTTTTAAGGAAAAAAAAAGGACTGGAGTCATCTCTAGTGAGATCATGGAAATGCACAAACCAGAACAGACACGATGAGAATGCTCACACTCCGTGAAGGGGGCAATTGGTGTCCCCGGCCAACTTGTGTTGAAACCGTCCGGGAGCCTGCTCTGCTGTGTCAGCTCCCCCATAATCCAATCAGGTGTCCTTATGAGAAAGAAGAGAAAGACTTGAAGCATCCACTGAAGACCAGTTTAGAGCTCCATAGATTTTGGAACACTCTCGCTTGTCTTTTTATTTTGCAAATTAGTTACATAATTAGATTTCATAGATTAATGAATCATTACTGGGCCATGTTCTAAAGTAACTTCCAAGTCCATGACATCATATGTGAATAATCTTCCAGGCCCAAAGCTAAGACTTTTCTGCATCTGTGGGTGGCTCTGTGTCTATATATGTACCTTCGGAACAGACACCCGTTTCCTTGTGTCACAATCGTGGGAGAAGAAAAGAGTGAGTCTTCCTCTCACACTGTGCAGGGTGAGAGCTTGACACTTTCCCTTCTGCTCTGTTGTAGGAGAAGTGGACACCATGTGCTTTAAGATAGAGGTCCCTGGGACTTCTCTAAGAGGGTTCATAAAAATCCCAACAACTTTGCTTTCTGGATTTTAGTTTTCTGTACGGTGGGAAGATGAAAACATTTCAAAAATGAAAAAAATAAAATGGCAACAGCATCATTTCCCAGATCGAACTCAAGCGTCGGCCGCATTACCCAACTCTGAGCTCATCAAGGGCTTTGAGAGCTTGAACTACAGAGAGATTCTCATGTTTCGCTTGTTTTTTTTTTTACTTTTCACGCATGTTATAGGAGCCTATGACTAGATTGAGAAGAGGCAACAGAGTTCTTTGGTAGAGGCCCCCATTTGACAGAGATGGAGAATGACACACAGGGAGGTAAACCCACCCCTCGAATTGTGAGTGTCGGTGACAGCAGAGACACAGGCCCCAGCATATTACGGATGGGAAACTGAGCCACAGAAATGAGACTGTCCTCACCAAAGCTAGATGGTCAGTGGCAAAGCTAGATTTTCAGTTGTTGGCTCAATACTCTTGTCTTTGATGCCTCTTTGATGTGTTTTGCAGGTTTATTAGGAATTTCTACCTACATTAATTGTTAGGCTAAAGGGGGTCTTGATTTGCTGTCAGAAAATCCTCTGCAGCGTTAGGTGGGGCACCGGTGGCCTATCGCAGCCTAGTGTACAACGGGTAAATGCTCAGCTGCTCTCTGAAGGTTGACCACAAGAACACATCACGGGACAAAGACCTGCTCCATCTGTTCCCATAAAGGTTCAAACAGACAAATGAAAGACCAAGCTCTGACAGGATACAAGAAAGAAGATGTTCTAAAATGCATTGGGGTACTGATTATACAACTCTTCTTGATATGATTTAATTATTGAATTTGTATGATATGTGGATTAGACCTCAATAAAACTACAAAACAAAAGCTCACTGCCATCGAATGGATGTTGACTTACAGTGACCATACCGGGACTGTATAGGGTAGGGTGGAACTGTCTTGTAGCTTTCTGAGATTGTAACATTTTACGGAGTAGGAAGCTTCCTCTTTCTCTCATGGTGCGCTGGTAGGTTTGAACTGCTGACCTTTTCTGGTTGCGGCTCAGTTCGTAACCCCTATCCCATGAGGGCTCCGAAAGATGGCAGTCTAGAGAACTTTATGGAGCAATTCAACTGAGTCAAATGGGGTCTTTATGAATCCAAATCAACTCTGTGGTGTCAATAAGCAATATCTGTGTACACAAGTCATTACAGTGCCCTATTATTTTTTTTTAAGAGTACAGAGAAGGTTTATACCAAGCACAAACTCTAGTCTGTGAAGTCTTTAGGGGAGAACAGATTACACATGACCAAATGACTCCTTTTCTTTGTTCTACTCTGCTGTCAGATTATCATGTACCTTGGAATTGACCAAGCGGCTCAGTTTAAGAGATGAAACAGTTGAGGGACAATGACAAGATCTTGCTATCTGACCGGTGATTGTCCTCCAGTGATTATTGGTTTTGAATCTATGTGTACATAGCACACCCAAAAGTTGCTTTTCTCCCCTGCTAGAGAACATTTGTCTAGGCTGGGGAGTGTTCCGGGAGCAGGTCAGTTTCTGGGTGAGGCTCTGCACACACTCGCTGCAGCAATGGTCTCAAGCAAAGGAGTCATTTGGGGGTTGGGGCGGGGGGCGGTGCACGACCAGACCCTGGTCTGTTCTGTGGTGCAGGGCAACGCTCTGGGTCAGAACTGCCTCTGTGGCACCGAACAACAAGAAACAACAGCAAAGTCCTGATGCTTAGAGATAATTTTTCCCCCCGAGAACTTATTTTTATTCTTGCAGTTTTCAACTTAGGAATTCAACATGTCATCATCCATTTTCACAATTAATGCTTAAATTGTATGTAAACATCCTTTAATTCCTTTTCTTATTTACCACTCTCCTTCAAGTCTGAAGAAAATGATTAGTTCATTAAGTTCCACAGACAGCATAATCCCACTGACATGACTGTTAGCCTGAACGCCTACACTCCTATCAGAATTCAGAATAGCCAGTATCAAAACCTGATTGTGTTCTTGGCTCAGGATATCTGTAGTAAATTTGTGAAGTCACACTAAAGCAAAAAAAATAAAATAAAGGGTGTAAGTAGTATACATTTTTTTCACAGTACAGTAAAAATTAACATAGAAAATTTTACTGAGTTTTAACCATATTATAATGTTTCTGCCAATTAAAGCTTTTTAAATGTTTCCATCACAAATAACTTCATGTAGGATCTTTATTCTTTTAAAGTTTCCCCAGCATTTTAAAATGTTTACAGAATTAATATAACTTTTAACATGTCAAAATATGTTTGCTATACATATATTGCACTTTTCTGCTAGACTAGCCAAGAATCTTTCCTGGCAAGACACCAAAACTATGGAATAAAATACATTTTTAAATCAATAGGTACTTGATTATTTCCCCTAAAGTCATCAACATCATTACCAAAATCTTCCAGGATTTTGTAAGATTTGATTCATCAACTCTGTGGGCCGCAGTCCCACACTCAACCACTATGCCACCGGGGCTCAGCCCAGACTGCAATTCTCTAGGAGAGTAGAAAGCCAAGTCTTTGTCCCGTGGTGCAGATCGTGGATTCAAACTGCTGACTTTGTAGTTAACAGCCTGATGAGCAAGCACTACACCACCAGATCTCCTTGTAGAGGATATCTTTGCAGGCTAGAGATCTCCTCTTTAGGTGATCAGAAGGATGCTGGGCACAGGGTGAGGGAGTGATGGCAGGCACAGCTCGGTGGTCCTGTGGCTGTGTTTCCAGACCGTTTCAATACCGTGAGCATCACAAGAAAGGGAGCCATGTGATTAGCTCTCATGTCCCAACGTTTCACCTTTGACCACATTCTGATGAAGGCCTCATCTTCTTTTTTTCACAGTCAGCTTCTTTGACATTCGAAGATCAGCATCCCCAAGTTCCCTATTTGAGGGACCTTCTTCCTTTCTCCCCTGGGGACTCTGATTTCTACCAAGCACTTTGAGAAGTGATTTTATTTTTGCAAAATAATTTTTCTCACCTGGTTTGATTTTAGTGCATCATTGATTAAAACCTCTTAGTTATAAAAATTTTGAAAGGTTCTAAAGAACCTGCAAACAGACAGATATGTCAAGTTTTGGAGCTCTTTGGTTAGTGTAATTTTTAAATTGAGTAATATAATTTTAAAATTTGGATTTGTAGCTTTTTGTGGGCATCACTGTCCCCTGGTGGGAGTAGAAGGCCCAGTCTTGCTCCTGGAGAGCTGCTGCTGGATTTGAACTGCCAACCCAGTGGGCCACAGTCCCGCACACAACCACTACACCACCGGGGCTCAGCCTTGTAGCTTTTTATTAAGTCAAGAAACATGAACATAATTTATTTTAAATTCTCTGTGGTCACTGAAGGATCAGGACCAGGACAATAAAAGCCAAACATCAGAAGGGTTTTTTCCCCTCCATAATTTTAAAGCTGTGTTGTCCTCAGGCCTAGTTTCCTGGTATGATCCTCGCTAGTAAGGGGTCTCTACAACCAATACTCATGGAATCAGCCATCAAGAGACCACACAGTGCATTGCATTGAGCCATCTGGATGGAAGAGCAAGGAGATTCCTTTGATAACGAAGGTGCGTCTGACCCAAGCCATGGTATTTTCCTATGACACGTGTGCTTGTGAGAGCTGGACATTAAACAAGGAAGACCGTAGAAGAACTGATGGCATTTGAATTGAATTGTGGTGCCAGTGAAGAATATTGTAAGTACCTGGGCATGTTAGATCTGTTCTGGAAGAAGTTCAGCCAGAGTGCTCCTTAAAGGTAAGGGAGGCAAGGCTTCATCTTACTTTTTGGACGTGGTGTCAGGAGAGACCAGTCTCTGCACAAGAACATCATGCTTGGTAGAGTAGAGAGCAGCAAAAAAGAGGAAGACCCTCAGCGAGCTGGGTTAACACACTGACTGCAACAAAGGGCACAAGCATAGGCACAATGCTGAGAAGGGCACAGAACTAGGCACTGCTATGGTCTGCTGTGCCTAAGGGCACAGTGGGGCAGAACAGACCCATTGGCACCTAAAAACAGCAGGAGGTGGGTCATCTCCACTGTGCCATTCCCAAGTCCTTCATTATTTTCTTTCTTTTGGGGGAGGGTTTGCCTTCATTATTTTCAAAATATGTTCTTTCTGTTTGAGCCCATGGTATCAGGTGCTCTTTTTATCCCACCCTCATGGACCCCTGATAAGTTATAAGTTGTTATTATTATTTTCATCTCTTACACTGTCTCCCTTCATCCACATTATTGTTGTTCATCCCCCTGGGGAGGGGAGCAGGATTGTGTATTATTGCAGTCAGTGCCCTGTTTCTTTCCCTTGTCCTCCCACCTCCCCTGTACTCTCATGGTATTGTTACTCCCATTGCTGTTCCTGAGGGGTTTATCTGTCCTGGATTCCCTGTGTTTCTAGCTCTTCTCTGTACCAGTGTATATGCTCTGTCTAGCCGGATTTGTAGGGTAGAACTGAGGTCATGGTAGTGGGGAGGAGGCAGCATGAAAGAATTAGAGGAATGCTGTGTGTTCTTTCAGTGCTACGCTGCACCTTGGCTGTCTCATTATTTCCTTGTGACTCTTCTGTGAGGAAATGTCCAATTATCTACAGATGGGATCTGGGTCTCCACTCCACCCCCCACTATTTGCACCAATATATTTGTCTTCTGATATCTAATACCTTATCCTGTTGACACCTCATGATCACACAGCTGATATGCTTCTTCCATGTAGGTTTGTTACCTCTCTGCTAGATGGCCACTTGTTTAGCTTCAAGCCTTTAAGACTGCAGACACTTTATCTTTTAATAGCCGGACACCTTCGGCTTACTTCACCACATTTTCTTATGCACCCATTTTGACTTCAGCAATCATGTTGGGAAAGTAAGCATCTCAGAATGCCAGGTTTTTAGAGCAAAGTTTTCTTGCATTGAAGGAGTACTGGGTATAAACCCCATCCCCTATATATAGCCTTTTAAAGAGTAATGACCAGTCCAAAAGAGAGGGCAGAGTGTTAATGGTCTGAGTTTTATTCTTTCTTAATGACTTTAGGTAAAGTTGAAAAGGTCCATCTGTATTCCATCATTCAACATTGTCCGTATGAGTAAAGACCCACACTCTGCTGTCTCCCTCCACATTGCCCTTTCCGCCATCCTTAGATGGTCTAGGCACTTCAGTATCTGAGAAAGTAAGCAAATCAGGCCAGGTATGGTTCCAGGGGATCTGGCTGCATTGATTTAAAATCTGGCATGGGGAAGTGTAGACAGGAAACAGGGTTTGTTAAAATATTCTCCTAGAGGGAGGTGTTCTCTCAGTTTTCTTGCTCTAATTTGAAGGCATGTTGTGACAGGTTTGAAAATACTTACACATTCACTTTAAAACTCAAGACCAGTTTCAATGATGGAAATGTTTAGATTTTGTTATCACATATTCACCCAAACTGAGAAACATATCAAATGTTGAAAAGGAAAAGCTTAGAGCTTTCCATTATGACATGCAAATGTAATATAATGAAAGTTCATGTGGAATATTTCATATTTAAAGACTCTGAGTTTTTTAATTAAGAAGGTAACTGCCAATGCCTTTGATACTAAACTGACAGACAACAGGTGTGTCTTGATTTAAAATTTTTTTTGTTTTTTTTGGGGGGGGCATCACTGCCCTCTGGTGGTGGAAATAGGAGGCCCAGCCTTTGCTCCTGTGGAGCTGGAATTGAACCTCCATCCCTGTGGGCCGCAGTCCTGTGCACAACCACTACGCCACCGGGGCTCAGCCTTGATTTAAACTGTGAATAATGTACAATTTAAATATTTGAAAAATGATCAAAAGCATGTATTTTGTTAGATTGTTACTTAAAAGGCTCTTTCAGAAACGGACAGTGTAAGACATGACAAAATAACAACAATTATAAATTATCAAGGGTTCATGAGGGAGGGGGGAGGGAAAGGAGGAGAGGTGGAGAGGGAATGGAAAAAAGGAAGCACTGATACCAAGTAGAAAGCAAATGTTTTGAGAATGATGAGGGCAACAATATACAAATATGCTTGACACAATGGATGGATGTATGGATTGTGATAAGAGTTGTACAAGCCCCCAATAAAATGATTTTTAAAGGCACTTTCAGTAATTATTTTAAACTGAAAAATAATTCCTCCCTGGCCAATTTGCATATGTATGCATACACATGTTTGCTTTAAAGAAATATACTGGTCTCAATCTTAGTCACCGTCTCCAGAGTCTGGCATTTGTTTACCTGCGAGCTTCATGGAGGTGACAGTTGTTATTTTTGACCATAAAAGGACTCTCAGTTTATAGAAGACCATGCCTGTCACTCACAAGAAATGAATGATAATCCCAAAAGACAGGCTAAGATTGACCTTATGATATAGCTTCTCGAGGAAAAGAAGTGAGGTGGACTGGGATTACTAATCCCAATTCACACACACCCCTCTCATTACAAAATGAGAATTTTAAGAACTAGCAGAAATAAAAATAAAGTTTTAGCTTAAACTATAAGTAAAATGAATGGAAAAGAGATGAAGATGCCGTCGGGGTGAGGTGTAACATGAACTTTGTCATTAGATGTGATAAAACTATGGTAGGCTGTCGTAAGGAATCTTAGTTTTTTTTTTGTGTGTGAATCTTTTTAACCTAGATGGAAAGACAAATGAGAGTTGTAAGAGTAGAGATATTGATAGGATTTGTAATTTAAAAAGATTGTTTGATTGCTAAGGGAAGGGAGATGGCAGAGGTTGCCAGAAAACCAGTCAGGAAGTGACCGCAGGCAATAAATAGATGGTTGGACTTCAGTCAAGAGTGGCTATAGTGAAGGTGCAGTGGATGGACACAAGCTACCTAGTGAATTATATCGACGTTTATATCATCGGGCAGGATAAGGCTTCAGTGGTTCCCCATCTGAGTTCGAATAGAATACGGGCAGGTGGGAAAGAAGAGGAACCTGCAAAAGTAACGACGTCGAGGTTTCGGATGTGGGATTGGATTTCCAGCATGATTTACGGAAGGCGCTCTGATTGGATCTATACATAGGAGGGCTGGCACGAGGAGCTAAAGCTGAGAATGAAGTGTGGGCAGGGAAGCCTCTTGGGATGTCGGCAACATATCCTGGTTACCGAAGTCCTCACCGTGGATGAGATCACTCCAGGAGAGCCTTGGAGAGTGAGGCAGAGTGGTCGAGGTTCAGGACGGAGCCTGGAAGAACACCAGCATTTAGAGTGTGGCTGAGGAGAGGAGCAGGGACGCTCAGAAAGCCAAGAGGGCTGGGATGGGAAGGTTCATAGTCTTGCAAGGCAACAAAGGAGGAGCAAAGACAGATTCAATGTCTCTGAGAGGGGATGAGGATTATGGCGTGCAGGCAGAGAAACACGGGGCACACGCATTTCCTCCCCAAAAGGAAAGAAACTGAGGGTCCCTTCTAAAGGGTCTCTCTTGGACAGGAGATTGCACCTCCAGAGGGGACAAATGCTCTGCTGTTTCACGGAATTGGCATTAGTGCACGAATTAGTGCACGAAGCAGCTGAAATGGTCGCCAGAGCAGCCAGCCTGTACGTAATCGCAGCCAGCATAGCTGGTCAGGTTCAAACATGATGCTCAAATTCCGAGCTTCTGAGCTAGTTCCACACACCAGCCAAGTACACGACCTGTCAAGGCTGCCTGATCGCTGCAGACTGATCTCACGGCTTGAGCCAGTCTCATACCCTTGCTCCTCCTCCCACAGCAGCCTGGGCTGGCTGCCCTTGGGGATGGTAAGAGAACACCGAGCAGCCCTGGGCCCACAGATGGGCAGGCATCCTGGTATAAAGGGTTCCTCCTGTGTGGGCAGTGACCTGAAAACTGTTCCAGACGCTCCTAATTGAGAAAATGTTCCCCTTCTTGTTCTGGTGCTCACCCTCAAACATCAGCTGATGTTGTTTGTTTTTTTGGTGTCTTTTTTTTTTTTTTTCTGCATCAAATGCCTTATGTGTAGACAACAAAACTTTCTGCGTTTTGTGTTGGGGAAGGTTCAAAGTGGACTTGTGGGAGGTTTCTTTAGTTTAGATTTTCCTTTGACATAAACATGTATTTGAGCCAGATTCTCTCTCATCCACCATCCTTTCTTTTTTCCTTCCGACCTCCCACCCAGCTTTCCATCTATCCATGCCCAGCACTGCACATAGGTCCCATGGAGCTGAAAAGGGAGAAATGCACCAAGGAAACACATCATGAACCCTGGTGGTTTAAGGTCCATGCACTGAGCTGCTAAGCACGAGGGCAGCAGTTTGATCTACCAGCTGCTCCCAGGCTCTGTGCTCCCATAGAGTTGTGGTCTGAAAACTCAAAGGGGCAGTTTGACTCTCTCCATGGGGTCCTCATGAGTTGAAGGCAACTCAATGGCAGTGAGCTTGGGGCTTTCTGGGTTCCAAATAATGATATCACAAGAACATCATCAATTTGGTGACACAAGGCTTCAGCTGTGGTCAACTCATACCTGGTTCGTGGTGACTCAACATACAAGGGAACTAAACACCAGCTGCCCCTGTGCCGTCCCATGGTCGGTTGGGGATCAAACCGTTACACTCCATAGAGTTTTTAGGAGCTAGTATTTGGGGGCTTTTTGGAGCCCTTTCTTCCTGGGCTCTCAGCCTTGAGGCACCGCCGAAGCCTGGTCAGCACTGTAGCAGCACCGAAGTGTCCACTGGCAGGCAGGTGGTGGCTGTGCTCCAGGTACACTGGTCAGCAATCACACCAGAGTCTCCAGTCTTGGAAAGCAAGAATCCCACCGCTGACCCACAACAGTCAACTCCTCCCGCCACCCCCAGGCTGACAGTGACAAATGCTAGGGAGAGGTGTGGCTGGAGCCCTGTGGGCAGTCAGGAAAGGGAGAAGCAGCCAGAGGTTCGCAGCTGAAGGTCCACACTCGGATTTCTCTTTCTTACAAGGATCATCCGGGCTGCTGTGGGGGGAGAGGGTGGAAGCGAGGAGTACACCAGGCGGGGGAGGGGACCAGCAGGGTGCATCCCACCATCTGTGGGAGGAATGAGGTAATCCGGGAGAGGTCGGCAGGGTTTGAAAGGAATTTGGATTTTTCATTTTGTTTCTGTTGGTCCTACTGACACAAGGAGAAGTTTGGAGGTCCCGTCGAATATAGGAGATGGAAATTCATCACCTGGTGACAAGTAGAGCGTGCTTTGAAAGTTCAGAACAGTGGAAAGGGGATCTGCCCTTACAGAAATGATGACTGTAAAGCCAAACCATGAAAAGGGTGGGAAAGTACTTGTCTCCAAAGAGCACTCTTTCTTTGGGACCTGTGGATTGAGATCTAGGTGGGCGGCCATCACCAGTGGGGGTTCTCCCAAGGCCTCCCCACACTCGGAAGTCTTTTCTGTTGTCTTTCAGTTGCCTAAGGCTACAGCTTCAAGACAGCCCGTTTGCTCCTCTGCTTCCTGTCCCAGCTAGCCGGAGTGGAGCCCTTGGGGGAAGGGTGGGGGAGCTGTGAATGGAGTGAGCCCGCAGGGATTCTGCACACCGTGCTCCATTGTTGAGAGAGGGCTTCTCGCTCCTTTGATCTGCTGCTTGTGGGTGGTAGTGGGCAGACCAGCCTGGCTGGTTGGTGGTCTTTTCTAAGAAGCACCTTGAAGGTCAGCCGCACTGGGCTGCTGTAGTTATTATGATAATAAATGCTTTAGGGATGAAGAGGCTGAGTGCAGGGTAGTCAGACACACCACCCACAGCCTCCTCGACTGGCGGCAGACATAGGCGAGAGTCTCCGTGAAGTGATGTGGATGAAGACGAAAAGACTCAGAGTTGAGCAAAGGGCAGTGTGGCTGTGTCCGAGTGAAGCGGAGCTGGGTAACTTCGAATGTCATGGACAAGACTAGAAAGAGTGTCTTAACAAGTGCAGATATCTGAAACGAGGCCTCCACAGCCCCTTCTTCTGGCTAGCATCATTATTGGCTTTAAGGCAGATCCGCTGGAGAGAGAGGAGAGCCGTGGCAATAGGCCTGTAGTCTGTCGAGCACGTTCCAGGATGCGATGCTCCCATGAGACCTTCCTTCCTGAAAGTTTAGTGCAACCCCACTGGAGGCTGCATCAACAGGAAACACACCACCGGCTGTGGTGGAGAAAGGACAGGTGGGAAGAGAGGTGGTGTCAGATGATGAGAACGAGGTGGTCGCTTTCTGTAACTAGTGCTCCAAATAAAGAAACTACAAGTGGTCCTGGTGAAGTGAACCCACACAAAGTGTGACCTGGATAAGGGCCCGGGGAAAAGTGATGACTCGCATTTTGAGATTGTTTCCCAACCGACATCCGAGGCGGAGAGTGTGGTCGTGTGATTCAGCTGGGTCACCTCACAAGGGTGACTGGGTGGTGAAGCGAGCTCTTGCTCATGCCTAACGATGTGCCCAGTGGAAATTTCACAGCACATGACAACTGGGTGGCACATCTGTCTGAGGTCCAAAAAAAAAACCCCATTCCAGTATTAGCTGGGAAAGATTTAACTTGGCACTACTTCTGTGAAAAAGTCCAGGGGCTTTGGTTGGAGTTGATGGGAAGCTTAACATACTTCACATTTAACAAAACGTTGGGCTTGATTCGTGGAAGTATACAATGTGGATTCCTATCACTCTTAAATTGTAATGTAACGTATGGTAGTGAATTCTGGTTACTTTCCGACCAGAGCTTTTAGTGTCTGTTTTCAAGAGAGCGATCAAGAGGAATCTAAGATGATGTCATGAGAAGTAGTTGAAAGACCAGGAGAGGAAAGGACTCCAGTTTCACCTAGAGAGAGAAAACACTGTTTTCACACTTTCAAAGGGTTGACTGACAAAGTGGCATGTAAGACAATATGTGAAGGAAATGTCAGATGAATAAAGAAATGAATGAAGAGAGTAGGTGTGTAACCGTTGGGTCAATAGGGAGATCAAGTGATACAGTATTACATTTTAACCTAACTACTTCCACCATACTATCAGACATGCTCTCTGTCTGATAGTATGGCTCTTCACATCCTTTAACGCTGGTCAGAGGGGATTGATTAACCAGCAGAGTAATCCAGCAAGTAATCCAGAGGGACCCCAGCAAGTGGATTTAGACCTTCTACTGTCATCCATAGCCTTTTGCAAACCAGATGTTGATAACTTAAGCTCTGATACTGCTCCCTCTTTTAGATTTAGATTTTACAATGTACAATCCTTAGATCACACAGGCTGGCGTGCTTCTTCCATGTGGGTTTCATTGCCGCCTCACTTAGATGGCTGCTTGTTTGAAGACAAGGCTTTAAGACCCCAGACATTTTCTTTCTGATAATGGGACAACGTTTGGTTTCTCCATCACATTTTGCTATAAAATCTATGTCTGTAGGCAAAATATTCACCTTCTAGCTGCATTTGTTTCTTTATTTGATAAATGGTGATAATTAAGCCCCTCTTATTATGAGAATTAATTGAGTTGTTGAATGTAAACTACTAGAAATAATTAGGTTCCGGTTAGTTATTAGTTCACTTGCCCAATACTAGGAAATATCCAAAGTAGCAAAAGAGTGAGTTTAAGGAGTCATTTTCTGGAGCATTTTCATCTCTGTGTCTTCAGAGTTGGACACAGAGTACAACACAGGACAGTACCTCATGGCTTGTTTGTGGCTTTTTTTATGGTGAACACTCTGGATAAGTTATGGTCCCTGGCATAGGCCACATGGAAGTGGGCTTTGATCAGAGAGATAGAAGTTTAAATCCCAAC
The DNA here is from genome assembly GCA_004026705.1 of Nesogale talazaci. NCBI lineage: Eukaryota > Metazoa > Chordata > Mammalia > Afrosoricida > Tenrecidae > Nesogale > Nesogale talazaci. The sequence goes on from PVJH01002777.1 coordinate 56,834, forward strand.
ACTTTAATAGATTGAAGGACTTAACTTTTCTGAGGAGGGTTGTCTCATCTGAGGTGAGGCCTATTGCATTGAGTGAGGAATGAAGCAGCATATGGAAAAGCACTAGATAGTCTTTGTTCAGTGGAATCCTTTTTACTGTCTGGGAAGACAAGTACTGTGGTCTACATTATAGAAGAAAAAAGAAGACTCCGAGAATGGAGGTAATTTTCCCAGGAAACTAACAGAACTAGGATTCAATCCCATCATTTTAACCTGGGTCCATCACCTGTCTCTTCTAAATCCGATAGACCCTTCTTGTCCAGATACTTCACTAAGTGCACTGACATGTTGCCTCATGGTCTGTTTACACCCCATCTGAGACGTCATTCAGTGCACTTTCTCAATCGGCTCTATGGATCATCTGCAGAGGGACCTCTCCTAGATATATTAAGGAAGGGGCAGGCTTCCTATACAAAGAAAGTTTTCAGGCCTGAGCCCTGGTGGGAAAAGTGGTTGAGTGCGAGATTGTAGCCCGTGAGCTTGGTGGTTCAAATCCAGTGGCGGCTCTCAGGAGCAGTGCTGGCTAGCTCCTACAACCACCAGAGGGCAGTGATGCCCCTCTCCCCAAAAAGGAAAATTTTCTTTGAGTACCCATCACATAGACAAGGAAGAAGATACCTGTCCAGAGAGTCATGTGATCTCCACCTTGAGCATTACTAGAGGGACAGTTGCTGTATATTTTGAACAGATAACACCATCATTGGCTAGGTGCCACTCTCCAGCTTTCTTCAATCTGTGTATGTGTTTTCCTTGATGACACTGTGTTTCTAAAAGAGAATCCCTTGCCAGTCTGTAAGTTGGGCACTTTCACATAGCAGCAGGTGAGTAGACTTTTTGGTTTCTCTTAAGGAAACTGTCAAGCCTGACTCACCTTCCCCCAGGCAACACCTCCACAGTCCTGCTTAGTGGCATCTTCCTTGGACAAAGCAGAACTCTCCTGTCTGCTACAGTCCCTCTGTGGCTCATTTCAGTCCATTCGTTTAATTGATATGTCATAATCATGCACCACTTTTTTGATTAATAATAAAACACCTGGGAACATTGCTTCTGAGTGATTTTTTTCCTGATGTTGTCTTTTCTTCTCCCTCCCCAGTCTGTGACTGCAATGGGAAATCGGGACAATGCATCTTTGATCAGGAACTTCACAGACGGACGGGAAATGGATTTCGCTGCCTCAATTGCAAGGACAACACGGATGGCGCTCACTGCGAGAGGTGCAAGGATGGGTTCTACCGACAGAGAGCGCGAGACCACTGCTTGCCCTGCAATTGTAACTCCAAAGGTAGCTAAAAAAGCAGAGAAGGGGCAGGGGGAGAAGGAAGGAGAAAGAAAAAGACACCCAGTAAACCAAGAAGAAGATGCATGATTCATAGACTATTTGAGAGTCTGACTCTCAGACATGGGTCTTTTTCAACTGTAGCACTTTTCACATGAGCGTAAACATGTCTTTGTTTCTGGTGGGTGTCTTCCCCACTGAAGAGCGAGGTGTGGCACCAGCTGGGGACTTTGGTGCACCCTGGCTTGACTTCTGTTTTTTTTTAAAAAGTGACATTATGACTTTTCTGGAAAGTCTAAGAATCAGAGGTAGAGTGAGATTTCACTCTGTCAGTGATAGTTCTGTCTGTCCATAACTATCCCTGTGACCAAACTCTTGGGGGGAAGAATTAGAATGATCGACTTCTTGGTGCTATGCTAGGAATCAGAAATATAGGACTGGCAGAAAAGACAGAAAAGTAGAACAGGCAAATTGGAATCATTAATCCAACAAAATGAAATGAAAAATAGGTAAGCACCTGATGGAGTGACTACTCTTTGGAGGACTAGATTTTGCTTGTTATTTATGCATACAGAGCTATCTTGACACAATTGTCTATAGGACTTGTGTATATACACACTGCTGTATTCTTCCTGGACAGGTAGCAAAGATGAGCTAGTAAATATAATCAGAGAGAGCAGTGGAGTTCTATCAATAAATTAAGGGTGGTTGAGGACTTTTGTTTTGTTTTTTAAGAGTGCCTTCTTTTTATCTATTCTCTTTCTTGTTATTACCCATTTCTCCTCCTTGTTAGAAAATGTTGATAGGATAATATAAGACTCTTAATCCTTCTCAAGGCTGTCATCTTGTTGCACAGCAATGACCCCGTGTAGCTCTGTGCATCCAACTCATAACAGATATTGGAAGTCTCTGCAATGTTGGGTCCAGCCAAGAGTTGCTGATCAAGTATGTTGCTCCCACCCCACCCCCAGAAAGCTGTGCTAGCCCAACAATGGCGTAGACCCATCCATGTCCAGCAGATGCTCCCAGATTCACTTCCTTTTTCTGTTACAGCATGGTTTGAGTCATATTTGTTCAGCCTTGGGGCAGATTAACAGCATTTAGAATCCTCTGGACTTAACATTTCCCCCATGAATTAAAGATCTTTTAAAAGAAATAGAATGTTTTCTAAAAAGAAGTTATTTCATTTTAATGGGCACTTCACTGCTCTGAAGATCCCATTTCCCCTTAGGTCATGTGGCTTCATTGTGAGTCACTGGAGTTGGGTCATCCCAGTAGAAGGATCAGTGGGAACATAATTAGAAGTGTAATTGACTCAGCTGGAAAGATTGGCCTGAGACAAGGTTATTAGTCTCGGGGAGACAAGGAGCCTGCTGTCTAACAAAGAGTGGTGGTAACAAAAGATTCATCATGTGTCTCTCCTCTATCACAGTGTCATCCATTGCTTGTCTAGCAACCGTGCGCCTGGCCCTCTCATTGATGTAAGAACTAGATCTCCCAGACTCAGTGCAACTGGTTTAGTAGAAGCCATGTAGCTTGACGGTAACTGACATCTCATACAACAACCAACAAACACATCTTTCGCTCGTATTCTGTATCAGACACTTCTCTAGATGATAATTAATTTAATCTTTGCCTGCAACCGTATGAGGGAGGGTACTATTATTAGTATTTCTGCTTTACAAATGAAATGGCAGAGGTTTGGTGAGAGAGGGAGAGAAGCTTGTGCAAGGCAGAGCCAGCGCTGGGGGCCCAGATTTGTTCATTGTGTAGACTCTGTGTGGAAAAGAGAGAGCCTGCATTTAAATCTCAACAGGGCCAACCATACCGGGGTCAGGTTGAGCAGACTTCCCACCTCCAGTTTCCACAGCTGTCAGAGGGAGAGCACACTGTTGTCTACATGTTGTTTGTGAAGCACATGGTGGATGGTCCATAAATGGTGTTGACAGGGTTGTTTTTCTTATTAGGACAGAGGTCAGGGTCTCCATCTCCTGGAAAGCAAACCTTAAACACACACACACACACACACACACACACACACACACTCTCTCTCTCTCTCTCTCTCTAATCTTAGAAAGAAATCTGGTTGAGGCCATATCTGTGGTCTACAACTGTATTTCATATCAGATGATGTAGGATAATAATAATTTATAAATTATTAAGTATTCATAGGGAGGGGGAAGGGGGAGCACAGAGGGAGGAGAAATATGAGGAGCTGACACCAGGGGTTTAAGTGGAAAGAAAATGTTTTGAGAATGATGGTTGCACAAGATTAGAGACCAAGGTCTGTGTGTGTCTCTGTGTGTGAACCATGCCTGTTGCTCATTGCTGCCAACTTGGTTCAGACATGGCGACCTTATGCTTCACAGAAGGAATTGTTGCCTGGTGTAGTATGTTTGGATCTGTGCTTTGGGTCCATGTTTTTGACTGTTCAACCTCATGAAGGTTTCCACATGTTATTTTAACTGCCACTTTACATTAGTAAACAAACATGGTGTTCTTTTTTAGTGATGGCAAAGGTTCCTAGGGCTTTAAAAATGTACTGACAAGAATTAAAAACAACTCTCTTATATTGCTGAATCCACACAGACATTACATGAAAATAGATGTAAAGCCCACTGCCACCTTCTATAAGGTTTTTAATACTGTAGTCTTTATAGGGGCAGACAACTTCTTCTTAATCACTACAGAATAGCTGGTGGATTTGAACAGCCTACCTATTGGTTAGCAGCCCTGTGCTTAACCCACATTCCCACCAGAGCCCTTGAAAATATAGCTCTAGTTGTTATGTTTATGAAAAATTGACATAAAGTTCAAAATCTGTGACCACTTTGAGTGTCATAAAGGCTTAATTTGCTGCACATGGAATAATCCTATTTTTTGTAAGACACACTCGTCTTCATTTGAAATGGAATAGTCAAGCTCCCAGGTCAAGTTATTATTTCAAAGTGAAAAACATATCTTCTGACTGACTGGAAGATTGTGAATTCACTGAGGAAATTAAACTTGGACTACAAGTTCAGGTTCTCCACAGCTGATTGCTTGTTGAAGACAGCAGACCATGATGGAATTCCTCTCTCCAAAGGTGCTGCTCAGCCCAGTCTGCTTAAACTCTTGTGTTCCAGTTTCATCATCTCTATGATGAAAGAAAGGGGCCTTCATAGCACTGTGGGTTAGACATTGGTCAACCAACTTCAAGGTTGATGGTTCAAAACCACCAACCTCTCAGCAGGAGATAGAAGAAGCTATCTGTTCCCATAAAGATTTCTAGTCTTTCAATTCCATTGCTCCACACCCTTTTTATTTTTTAATTTGATGTAATTTTGCATTATTATTAAATTATTTTTGGGGGACTCGTACAGCTCTTATCACAATCCATACATACACCCATTGTGTCAAGTGTTTTTGTACAATTGCTTCCTTCATCATTCTCAAAACACTTGTTTTCTGCTTGAGGGGAATCTGCTCCTCATTTTCCCCTCTCTCCCTGTTCCCCCTTCCCCCAGGAACCCTTGATAATTTATAAATTATTATTCTGTCATACCTTACACCATCTGACATCTCCCTTCACCCACTTCTCCACTGTCCATCCCCCAGGTAGAAGGTTATATGTAGATCCTTGTAATCTGTTCCCTCTTTTTACCCAACCTCCCCTCCACCCTCCTATTGTTGGCCTTCTCTCCATTGGTTCTGAGGGATTCTTCTGTCTTGGATTCTCTGTATTTTCCATTCCTATCTGGACCAGTGTACATCCTCTAGTCCAGCTGGATTTATAGGGTAGAATTGGAATAATAATAATAATAATAATAATAATAATAATAATAATAATAAAGAATTGGAATCATGATAGTTGAGGGGAGAAAGCATTTAAGAACTAAAGGAAGGGCTGAGCCCCGGTGGCGTAGTGGTTGTGCGTGGGACTGCGGCCCACTGGGATGGAGGTTCAATTCCAGCAGCGGCTCCACAGGAGCAAAGGCTGAGTCTCCTACTCCTACCACCAGAGGGCAATGATGCCCAAACAAACAAACAAAGAACTAAAGAAACCTTGTATGTTTCATCATTGCAACACTGTGCCCTGACTGACTCATCCCCTTCCTGAGATTTTTCTGTGAGGGAATGTTCAATTGTCTACAGATGGGTTTTGAGTCCCTATTCTGCATTTCCCCTCATTCACAATAACAGGTTCTTCCATACCTGATAGGTGATCCCCTCAACACTTCGAGATCACCCAGGCTGCTGTGCTTGTTTATCTTCAAGCCTTTAAGTCCCCAGACTCTATATCCCTTGATAGCCAGGCACCATAAGCTTTCTTCACTACTTTTGCTTATGCACCTTCTTTGTCTACTGCAATCGTTGACACATTTTTTAAAAAGCTCTTTGATGTGTTGTTATTTGTTTGTTTTTCTAATTAAGAGATGCAGATAGATGAGCCCGGGTGGCATAGTGGTTGTGTGCGGGACTGTGGCCCACAGGGTTGGTGGTTCAAATCCAGCAGCAGCTCTCTGGGAGCAAGGCTGGGCTTCCTACTCCCACCAGGGCAGTGATGCCACACACACAAAAAAACAATAAAAACCAACAACAACAACAAAAAGAAAAGCAGATAAAAGCAGCCAAGGACACACAGCTAGTAAGTCACCCGGCTGGTATTGGACTTGAGATCTATTCAACTTAACAGTTTTTTTTCTTTTGTTTTTAAAATCATTTTATTGGGGGCTCATATAAGTCTTATCACAATCCATACATGCACCATTCATTGTATGCAAAATACGTTTGTACATTTGTTGCCATCATATTTCTCAAAACATTTTCTTTCTACTTAAACCCCTGATATCAGCACTTCATTTTCTCTCTCCTTCCCCATAACCCCTTCCCTCATGAACCCTTGATGATTTATAAATTATTATTTTGTCATATCATACACTGACCAATGTGTTCCTTCACCCACTTCCCTGTTGTTCAGACCCCAGGGAGGAGGTTATATGTAGATCCTTATAATTGGTTCCCCTTTTCTACTCCACCTTCCCTCCACCTTCCCAGTAACTTCACAGCTTTTTAATGAAGTTGTTGTTTGAGTCCAGTGTATTCTAAACTGTGTTGTATGGAACACTGCGGACCTGGAATAATAGTAGGTGTGGCCTGTAGGAATGTCAAAGGTGTTTGTTAGGAAATACAGGCATTGCAATCTGACACTAGTAAATATACCATTGTGTTATAAGCCTCAGGAAGCTACAGTAAGTTCCATTTCTCTGACTCTTGCTGCTTTTTATGAGATGATGGAGAAGACTGTTCCACAGGATGCCATTTGGGCCTGGCTGTTCGGGACCAACCCCCAGACATGGGACAGTCTACCCCATCTTTTTAGGAAAAATTATTTTTCAAAATGGTGCATTTTGTGAGTTGCACATGTGATTAGTATTCATTTGGGTAGAGGAAAAGGTGTTTTGAATCCCTGCAGATTTCATTATAATGAAATTTCCTGGATGGTTACTGTTAGTTCTCAGAATATATTTCAGCAAAGCATTTCCTTCTTATCTCTGGCTCCAGATTATTTGTGGAGCACTGGGTAAAGGCAGCCCGCAAAAACCAACCCCAATGCCTTCCTCCCTTCCTCCCTCGTCATCCAGTTTAAACACTCAGGTTGTAGAGCCTGAGAACCATCCTGTCCTCTTCTTCCCGGGCCTCATCTCCAAACACTCCTCTCTCATTTCACAAAGTTCCACTCTGTCCTGGGCCGTTTTCTCTCCAGTCAAGCATTCCTGTCATTAATGGAGTTTCATTTCTGCCCCCAGCGCTCTCCCCTCCTCCCTCCCTCTGCTTCAAGTGATCGCACCCTGTCCCTGCTTCCTGTTTGGCCTGCATCTGGGGGCATGGAGAGCTTCACGCCCAGCCACTTTTCCTGAGCTCCGGATGGATGCACAATTGCCCTTGTGCGACTAGCAACTGGCATTCACTAACGTCCAACACTCACCTCGTGATCTTCTCTTGAGGTTTCAACCTCAGAGCCTGTCTGCGCTGCATCACCATCCATGTGGCTGCACACTTGTGGGACCTGGGTGTCACCCATGGCCCTGTCATTCCATATCTCAAGCATTGTCCATGTCTCTAATTCCCTATACACAACGTCCGTCTCACTGTGTGTCCCTCCTTCTCTTCTCTCTGTGAGATTCCTCTGCTCTGGACTGGCATGCCTTCGGAGAGGCCTTCCCCAGAACCCCCTGAAACTTTTTCCTCTCCAAAGCTTCCCACCTAGTGCCTGGGACTGTCTCTTCCAGACAGCAGGCCTGATCTTATTCCTGCCTCCCTAAGTCACCTGATGGCCCCCAATGCCCACACACTGTAGTTCAGTTTCCTAGGCATGCAAAATGAAAGACTTTCTATAGGCACAGAGTCAATCCGTTTATTGATTTCAGTGTATCTGGTAGGACAGCAGATTGAAGTAGAAAACACAATGCACGGGTTCCGTGCATGACTGTAGCCTCATTCTCACAGCATTCCTAAGGAGCTCAGCTGTTCACCCAAAGCTTCTCTGCTTGAGCCCCCAAGCTATTGACCAGGAGAAAGATGTGGCAGGTTGCTTCTGTAAAGATCACACACAGCCTGGGAAAGCTTTGGGGGCAGTTTCAATCTGTCCTGCAAAGTCACAATGAGTCAAAGTCACCCCAGTGGCAGTGGGTTGTTTAGACGATTGCAAGTCTTAGCACTGACCCAGACTACGACCATCATCAGTAAAGCTTGGGTAAGGGACATGGCCCCAGCGAGGGAGGCGGAGAGGTTAGCTACAGGTCAGAGACAATATCTTTGGGAAGTTAACATTTCATTAAAATCCAGTGTGAGAATAGCCCAACCAGATAAGAACTGAGGCCAGGGCATTCCAGGCTGAGGGGAAATTTTCCTGAAGAGGGAAAAGCACATTCTAGGAACTGAGAATGGAAAGAATACCAATTTAGATGTTCAAGAAGCAGATACATTGGGGGGAGCATTCACTCATCTATGCCAAAACATTTCAAATACAGTCATTTGGCCATCTGACTGGACAATATTCCTTTTTGTGACCATTCCAAAGGAAAATGATCCAACAGAAGGCTGAAATTACCAAACACTACCATTAAAATCACATTCAAGTAAAATTATGCTAAAGATAATTCAAAGCAATGACAGCACCACATCAATAAGGAACTGCCAGGAAGTTGAGACAATAAGAAGAGGACATGGAATGAGAGAGCACATGGCTCCTGTCACATGGATCTTGCCTGACATCAGGGAACACCAGAAGATGTTTACTTTGTGTTTTATTGACCATGCAAAAGAACTCGACTGTGTGGGTCACAATAGACTGCGGATAACATTGCAAGCAATAGGGATTGAAACACTGCATTATGCTCCTGCAGAACCTGTGCATAGGCCAATGGTCATTCTCAAACAAAGGGATCATCCAGAGAGGTGTGTGTCAGGGTGTAGCCTTTCACTATGCCTATCTAGTTGGTCTGCTGTGCAGTCATTCAGGGAGCTAGGCTGTATGAAGAGGAGTTGGGGGAACACTGGCATCCATATCGGAGGGAACCCCACTAACAATTTGTGATATGCAGGCAACCCAACTTTGCTTGCTGAAAGTGAAGTGCACCTGAAGCACTTCAGGATTAAAATAGAAGACGAAAGCCTTCAGTGTGGAGTATGGTACTGCAATGTAAATAAAAGAAAGGTCCTTACAATTGAACCATTAAGCACCATCATGATAAATGGAGGAAAGGTTGATGCTATCAAGGATTTCATTTTATGTGAGCCACAATGTCTTCTGTGGAAATAGAAGTCAAGAAATCAAGCAACACACTGCACTGGGTGCTCTGCTACAAACATTTCTTTAAAGTGTTCAACAGCAAAGATGCTGCTTTTAGGACTGAGGTGAGCCTGATCCAATTAGATGTCCTTTCAGTCACCTCTACCTCTGCAAAGATGGGACAATGAATATGGAAATCCTCAGAAGAATTGCAGAAGGAAGATGAGGGTTTATCCAGCAGATCCCCTCTAGCTACTGGCAAGCAAATCAAACTAACTTTACTATCAGACAGAGACTATTATAAATTTGATTATGGTGGATCAAACCATGGTAAATATGACACACGAACAGCAGACTTCCCTCTTGACCTAATTGGAACTTGCTGTGGGCTCAAATATTTCTTGCTTGTTCCATGACAGAAATTTCTAATTTGATTTTTAAAATCTTATTGGTAGTTTTTTCTTTCTTACTCTTTTTTAAAAAAAAACAAAAAACATTTTCTTGGGGGCTCTTAAAATCTTATCACAATCCATACAGCTATCCATTGTATGAAAAGCACATTTATACATTTGTTGCCACCATCATTCTCAAAACATTTTCTTTCTACTTAATCCCTTGGTATTAATTCTTCCTTTTTCCACACCCCCTCCCCCTCCCTCATGAACTCTTATTTTTATCTTACATTATTATTTTTTCTTTCTGTTTCATTTTGTTTTATTTCTGTTAGGCTTTAGAGTTCATGCAGCACAGGAGGGGATGCATAGAGATAGTGACTGAAACAAAGGTTTATAGGTGGGGGTGGAGAGGGTGGAGAGGGTGAGCAAACGATGAATGTAGGGGGGAAGCACTAGAACTGATGGTGATGATGTAAATGCAACTCTTTGAAAAAGGGATTTAACTATGAAAGTGTGTGATATATGAATATCTTTTTTTTTTGCATCACTGCCCTCTGGTGGTTGTGCAAGCTACCCAGCCTTGCTCCCAGAGAGCTGCTGCTGGATTTGAACCGCCAAGCCAATGAGTCGCAGTCTCACACTCAACCACTAAGCCACCAGGACTCAGCATATGAATATCTTTTGATGTATGAATATCATATTTTTAAAAACTAGTAAAAAAAGAACTAGAAACCACACTTGACCAATGGTTACTGTGGATGAAGGAAGAAGAGTTGTTGCTTAAGGGCCATTGAGTGGCTGTTAATGGTGGAATAATTTGGAAAAGGTGATCACTAATGGCTATACAGCATGAAGATTATAATGATGGCACTGAATTATACATGTAGAAGTTGTTGCATTAGAAAATGTTTTCCTGTGTGTATTTTTGCTATAATTCTTTTTAAATTGATGAATAATAATTACATGAATAACAATGAAAACTTACTAGAAAAAGAAAGTGTTCAAACATGGATTGTAGTAATGATTGCACACCTCTCCTTGATATGACTGAACTGTTGAATTGTATGACCTGTGGCGGAAGTACCAATAAAACCATAAACAAAGAAAAGGAAAAGGAAAAGAGGAGTTCGTCTCAGCCACGCACAGGGGCAGGTCGACCCTGTCCTGTAGGTGCGCTGTGAGTCAGCTTCAACTTGATGCCTGTCAGGTGGGTTTTTTAGTTTTTAGAAGAAGCGATGCCTTTCAAGTACGGTGTTGTTAAAGAATATGCCAGAAAAATGGGTGGAAATTGGTTTTGGACAAAGTCCAACCAGAATGCTCCTTAGAAAGGAGAATGGGAGGGTTGAGCCCCGGTGGCGTCAGTGGTTGAGTGCGGGACTGCGGCCCGCGGGCTTGGCGGTTCAAATCCAGTGGCGGCTCTCCAGGAGCAAGACTGGGTAACACCCACGACCACCCGAGGGCAGTGATGCAAAAAAAAAAAAAAAAAAAAAGGCAAATGGGGAGACATTGTCTCCTATACCTTGGATATATTTCCAGAAGGTACCAGTCCCTGGAAAAGGACATCATGCTTGGAAAAGTAGAGGGTCAGTGGAAAAAGAAAGAACCTTAACAGGGTGGAAACAATGATACCAGGTGGCCACACAAGGGTGCAAGCACTGCTACCATTGCGAGGACGGAGCGGAAGGACCGGGGTCTTTGTTCTGTTTGCACACAGTCCCTATGAGTCACAGCTGACTAGAGTAGCAACAAGGGGAACAGAAAAGGAGGCCGTGGCTAAGAGCTCCTGGCCGTGGCTAAGCATTCAGCTGCTAACTGAAAGCTCTGTGGTGGAAACTCATCAGTAAAAGACGGGGCCGTCAACTTCCACGAGGCTTACAGCCTGGAAACCCTATGGGACGGTTCTACTCTGTCCTGTGGGGTCACTAAGAGGCAAATTACTCCCAAATCCACATTCTTGGCTGTCATCGCCAGAGCAATGAGCTTTTGCCGCGGGTTAATTTAGACTCAAAGCCACCCTGTAAGACAGAGTCAAACTACCCATAGGGGTTGTAATCTTTATGGGAGAAAATGGCCACAGCTTTTGTCCTGTGGAGCTGCTGTTTGGTTAGTTGCTTCCTAATGTTCTGTGAATTAAATGCTTCCTTTCCTTTTGCTCTGTCATCTGCCTTGTTGGTTTGCAGGTTCCTTAAGTGCCCAGTGTGACAACTCTGGACGGTGCCGCTGTAAACCAGGTGTGACCGGGGACCGATGTGACCGATGTCTGCCAGGCTTCCACCTGCTCTCCAGTGCTGGCTGCACCCCAGACCAGAGACTCTCGTAAGCGTCTGCATGCTTCGTGGGACTACTATTGCCAGTAATGCTCATTGTGTGAGCCTTAGCAATGGACTTCATGCTGACTGACACCTAGCCCATGTGCAATCACTCTTTTAAGAACTTTATCTGGATTATCTAAATCATCACTGTAACGCTAAAAAGTTGAGGGTTATTGTCGTGCTCATTTTAACTTTTTTAGCACTTTATTGGCATTTGATTCACATGCCATATGGTTCAATAGCTCAGTCATATTAAAAAGAGTTGTACAATCATCATCTCAATCAATATTAGAACATCTTCTTCTTTCTTCTACATTGTTATTAACTCCTCATTTCTCTCCAACCTTCTCCTATACCCCCCAAGAAACAATCAAAACAGTCACTGTCTCTATTTCTTTACCCATCTTGGATTTCATATACAGAAAAACATTCCCCAAACGCCCCCCCCAAAAAAACCCAATAGCAATAATAACAGCTCAACAATAATAGTAAAGTAAAACAGAGAAAAACCTCAATCAAAAAGAAAGCAGAACACATGAAAACCCAAAGCAAATTTAAATTGCGCCACAAGGGGAGATGATAGGTTTAAGCGCTCATTTCTAACCTAACGGAATCTGTAGTAATTCCCTTCCCACTGCACGCTGTGCGATAGCAAGCCTATCCCCACCCTGCTCTGTGGGCGGAGGAGCTTCACCGTCTGACGCTCATTTTAGAGACAGGAAATGTAACCCACCTGAGGCTCAAGGACTTTCCCCACGGTACTGGGGGGTGATTTGAACTCATCAACTGCGCCATGGGAGAAAAGTGTGGCTGTCTGCTTCCAAGGAAACCACGTGGGGCAGTTCTATTTGGTCCTGCAGGTTCCGCCTCGAGTTGGAGTCCTCTCAGAACTGCAAGGGGTAGAGATGAGAACAGCTCGAATCTTCAAGTCCAGAGAATTTGTCTCTGGGGCCAAGTCTCATCACCCTGATGCTTGCCTCCTTTGATTTAGATGGACTCGGATGGGAGAAAAGAATTCTTCAAGTTCTAAATTAGGACCCAATTTTTAGTTTGGTGTGAAAACAAAAACTCACCATAATCTTGGTCCCCTTTGGTTCAGAGCATCCTCCTCCATTGCTTTCCTGGGGGCTGCAGTACAGCTTAGAGAAGCCAGCAGAGACACAGAACTGACTCTGCAGTGGCTGTGGCTCAGGACAGAGTAGTAGACTGAGTGCAGGCCACAGGGAGCCCAGTGAGCCCCCGGTAAACACTGCTCAGCTTCCTCCCCATAAAAGTCATGGCTACCGTCCGTGGAAGAGAACAGATGCTCCGCAGAAGGTGCTGGGGAAGGCCTGAGAGTGCGAGGAGGAATAAGAGCTTGCTCACTGTCCCACTCATGGTCTTAGCTGATGCAGGGTTCTTAGAAGAGCAGGGTGGCTGGGGCAGCTGAAAAGGGGAAGAAAGAGCTTGTAGGGAGCCCTTGCCTAGAAAGCTCCCAGCAGAGGAAGGTGACTCCATGTCCCACTCTTCCATAAGGAAACTGCCCCTGGCCATACTTGCACGGCCCCTTTATCATTGTCCCAAGTCTCTCATCCTTTGGGCTCTTGCCATCTAGTCTTCTCCAAAGGAGATTTGGTGGTGCCATTGTGAAGCACTAAACTGCTACCCGGAAAGTCTGAGCTTTGCACAAGTAGATGGAATTGATCGTGCTCAAAGTAGATGCCATTGAATTAAACAACAAAGATGCCGATGGTGATGTAAAATAAGAGTTAGCCGAATCAATGAACTGTGTTCAACCAAACAGCTTAATAACAAATGAGCTTTTCTCGTCTGTCGCACATGCTGCTTCCCTGTCACTCAAAGCATGGAGGGCCAGCCTGCTGAGCACGCTGCGGACAGCCCTGGCAAAGAAGTCAGTGCGGCGCTCTGAGGGGCCGAGGGCCACCCATGGGCACAAGGGAAGCCAGAAAGGTCTCGCTGCAGAGGAAAGATGACGGCTGAGGAACAGTTGACCTCGATGTACGACATGGCAGGGCATTTGTCAATAGACCCTAATTGTTTTTCCCCCTCTTTCCCCAGAAACCCCAATTGCGACTGTGACCCAGCTGGCATCAGTGAGCCCTGTGATGCCAAGGGCCGCTGTGTCTGCAAACCAGCTGTCACGGGAGAACGTTGTGATCGGTGGGTGTCACCTGGTCCTCTGAGTGGACCTATGAAGAGGGGAGAGGTTGTAAATGTGGGAGGCCTTCTTCCTGCCCTCTATCCTAAAACCCAAGCCTCGACAACAACAAACATACCACTGACACTGCCCTCCAGCCCCGCTCAAATTTGATTCTGCTCTCAGCCCTCTTCCTTTGTCTTGGCTGGGGCAGGGCCTCAGTGGGTGCCTTGCCAGCTGGCTTGGAGTCCCAGGTGCATGGAGACAAGGTGGTATGCAATAATGAGATCACATGACTCAGATTGGTCCCAGGTAAGGACTGGCCTAATTAATCATGCGGGGAAAATCCTTGTAAGCAGGCCTGTCGGAGGGCATGGCCATATATAACCATCCTGCACAGAAAAGGAACCGCCCCAGGGTTGGGATGGTGCCGACATGCACACACACGCATGGGGGACCAGCTCAGAGCTCTCCGGGCCCCACGCCATGTTGGGGCAGGTGGAGCAGGGAGGAGAGACCCACCCTCGGCGGCTGATGCAGTGGGACATGGCTTCAGCACACACTGTGTGCAGTTCAGCGCCATGTCTTCTACCCAGAGCTTCCCGCGAGCAGAGGCCTGGGAGCTTGGTCCCAAAGGTCTGGCCTCCTCATTTCCTTCAAAGTAGGAAAGTGGCACTTTGGCACCATGCCAATCGCTTAGACCTGGGCGTTCCTAGCTTGTATTTTCAGGGAGTTCTTTGCTTCTAAGGTAGGGAGGGGGTTGTGGGGAGTGGGGAACAGCTCATTCTTTTTTTCCCCCCCCCACATCACTGCCTTGGTGGGAGTAGGAAGCCCAGCATTGTTCCTAGAGAGCTGCTGCTGGATTTGAACCACCAACTCTGTGGGCTGCAGTCCCGCACACAACCACTACACCACCAGGATTGAGCTAGCAGCTCATTCTTGTGGCAAAAAGAGGAGTGACGTTTTTACTCTAAAAATCTAACACAGGAATGGAGAGCCGCATAAACGCATGTTGTCTGCACCAACAGGGATCTGTGTTGTGTGCCATACAGATGATCCCAGATCCGCCCCCCCACCCCCAACCCGAGGGTTTCTCAGGCTGTCCTCTTCAGAGAAGTAAATGCCCGGCCTCCTATCTTGCAGGGTGGCTGGTAGGTTTGAACCACCAATCTTTCAGCCTTTTGTTCAGCAGCCAAATTCTTAACCCCTGCATCACCAGGGCTCCTGGATTCTGACTCTCAGTGATCCCAGAGGGCAGGGTAGAGCTGCTGCTGTGGGTTTCCAGAGGCGAACTCTTTCCGGGAGTAGAAAGCCCATCTCTCTCCAGCAGAGAGGCCAGTGGGTTTGAACTGCTTGGTCTTGCAGTTAGCAGGCCAGTGCTGCTAACCACCACACCACCAAGGTTCCTTGGTGAACACAAAATTCTCAAACCAAACTCACTGATGTCTGGTCGATTCTGACTCTCAGGGGCCCTAACGGACAGAGGAGACTTGCCCCCTCAGGTTTCCAACAGAAGGCCGAGCAGTTCCTGGGTTTGGAAGGCTGAACTGCTAAAGCATGATGGCACCAGGTGTCCACAAAGCAAACCAACCCAGTGCCTGACTGTTCTTTGTCTGTGCTGTCCCAATCCCTCCCCCTTTCCTAGAAGTAAGCCCTTTCCTAACTTTTATGATCACCGTTGCCTTTTCTTTATAATTTAGTACTTAAGAGTGTACCCCAAAGAATTATAGTTTGACCGACTCTCTCTTTTTCTCTCCCTCCCTTTTCTCCTGTGCCCTCAGTAGGAGGGTTGTAAGTGTCCTGCAGGGGGCTGGGGGGAAAATGATATTTGAAAGTTGGTATTTTCTGCCTCTGGAAATGTGTAGTGCCTAGAAGAACAGAGGAGTCCCTGAGAGGTGCAAGCAGTTCACATGCTCATCTGTTAACCAAAAGGTTGACAGTTTGAGGCCCCTCAGAGGCTCCTTGAAAGCAATCCCTGGAGCTCTGCTTTCCTGGACCACCCCCTGGAGCACAGTTTTATTTAGACATACACCACGAGGTTCTGGGGATCAGAGTTGGCTCAAGAGCCACTGTTCGGTGTTGGGTGAGAGAGGGTGTGGAAAGAAGCTGAGTCTGCTGGCAGATTCTCTACTGGGAAAGAGAAGTAGCTGATCGTGCCATTCTGCTCTCGACACTGCTGCTGCAGGTGCCGTCCCGGTTATTATCACCTGGATGCGGGAACTCCCGAGGGCTGCACCCACTGCTTCTGCTATGCGCATTCAGCCAGCTGCCACAGCTCTGTGGATTACAGCGTCCACAAGATCACCTCTGGTTTCCATCAAGGTGAGGGACTCCGCTTCACGGATGTTTATGCTTCCAGACAAGCTCCTTCCCATCCACACCATGGGTCCTCTAAACATCTTTATCAACTCTCTTATCTCCTGAAATTTTGTTTATTTGGTCGGCACAGTCAGGGTGAGTTCTTTAAAAGATGCCAGAGTCTCATCTCCCTGCATTTACCTTGACCAGCTGTTTCAAGACCTCAGGAGAATTGTTCGTGTGAATTAGAGAGTCGCTGCGAGTCTCCTTGAAGTCCATATCTACTAGTCCTCACTGCTTTCCCAGCCCTTCAGGGGGGTGATTCATGGGAGATGAGCTGACAAGCTGGGAAGCCCCGTAAAAAGATCAGGACAGTTGGTGATTTAAACTCATAGCTTGGGTTTCTCTTTGAACACATCGAACCCTCTTGTTTTACTAGGGTCAGACTGGTTTCTGTAAATACAATAAAAATACAAATTATGGGGAGATTGAAATTTGTACTCTTTTAGCACAAGCACCAGACTCTAAGATGAACCAGCAAAGCAGGGAAGTGGGGATGGACATGAGACCTGAAGTTGGGAGGGTTGTAAGACAACCTTGCTTCGCACTCAGAGCTTGGACTGTGGGCCAGCACACCTTGTCTTGTTTGAGGGTTTCCCCTGAATGTCAAATGGTGTGTGTTCCAGATGTTGAGGGCTGGAAGGCTGTCCGAAGAAATGGATCTCCTGCAAAGCTTCAGTGGTCCCAGAAGCACCAGGACGTGTTTAGCTCCTCACGACTAGCAGATCCTGTCTATTTTGTAGCTCCAGGTATGTACAGCATAACTTTCTCCATCGAAACAAACCAAACAAGACAAGGAGAGAGAAATGCAACTAGAAAATGTGGAAGCCTTAGCACTCAGTGTTCAAGGGAACAGGATCTCTGGAAGATTGTTGGGGTATAAATTCAATTTGATGGAGTCATCAAGGCTCGTAACACAGATGAAACTGGGTGTCCTGGGTCAGACCCTGGCCTGGTCTCCTGCTTCTATCACATGAGATGTTTCTGGGTTTCCCATCAAAGGTGCTAAGTGGAAATTGAGTAGTAGGATCAATGTGTGGATCTCTTTGAAAGCAGACAGAATAGTCAAGGACTTCTTAAAATTTTAAACAGCTGTGATTTTTAGCAGTCAGTTTTATGCACCTAGAAAAGCTATGGCTAAAATACTAATCCTGGTTCCACGTCTTTGATGAACCACATGTGGTTGCTGGGCAAGTGGTTCTCTTAGGTTCTCTGAACTTCACTTCTACCTTCCTCTGATCACTGCTGTCATCAAATGTGGTGATGTTTGTGAAAAAGCTTTGTAAATGGTAAAGTCCAATACAACCAATGACAACTGCTGATACCCTGTCATATCCCTCTGTCCCAAGAGGCATGCTATGAAACATTTGACAGAGTTGCTGTATAAGGATGTCCTTAAGTATTTTAGTAGCCAACCCTCCTTCACAGTCACTAATATACATCAATTTCCAGTGCAACATCCTGGTTTTTTTGTTGGGATTGTTGGCGGCAAGGTGGAGATTGGGTGTCACGGGGCTCCAAAGAAAAATGCCAGCATCAATGCAAACTCGCTCCCTGTCTGTGACTCCAGTTTTCACAACTGACCTCAGTCTTTGAACATTCTTCACAGCCAAATTTCTTGGGAATCAGCAGATAAGCTATGGACAAAACCTGTCCTTTGACTTCCGTGTGGACAGGGGAGGCAGACACCCAGCTGCCCATGATGTGATCTTGGAAGGTGATGGCTTGCAGATCACAGCTCCTTTGATGCCCCTTGGCAAGACTCTACCTTGTGGGATCACCAAGACTTACACGTTCAGGTAAAGGGAGACCCTGAGTGGGATCAACCAGAGTGCACTGTGGTCTCTTGAGGTTGAGGTCTTTTTGCATTCATTTGATCACCATGCATTTGTTTACTCATTCAACAAGATGTGCTGAACCGCTTGTGCATGCCAGATGTAGTGTCATGACCAAACACAGGACCCAATCCTGACATCAAGCTATCAAATGGCAGAGGGCAACTGATGGTTGTACTGCAGTAGGTCAAGTGGCAGCGGTAGACAAGGTTGACACGTAGTTTGAACATAATAGGTACAACTGACTCATCTTAGTATGGCCAAGAAGAGTTTCCTAGGAAATGTGACACATATGAAGAGCAGTTCTGTGAGGCAAGAAAAGGGCAGGCGATGTTCACATGGCAGAGAAGGAAGTATCATTTGTGTGTTTCGGGAGTTCCAAGTGAGGTTGCTAACTGCACGGTCAGCAGTTCAAAACCACCAGCCCTTCTGCTAGGAGAAAGATGAGGCGTCCTGCGGTAAAGAATTCCAATCTCAAAAACCCAAAAGGGCAGTTCTACCCTGTCCTACAGGGTGGCTGTGAGATTGCATGAGCTTTTAAGAAGTAGCTGTGCAGGAATTGTGCAGAAGTGGCAGGTTCACAGGAGCTCAGGAAGAGAGGAATCCAGAAAAACTTCACCGAGGAGGCACCATGAGATGCCTGAAAGGAAAACAGAGATGTCCCAGGGAGAAGAGCCAGCCTATATGTGGGAAAGAGTGCGTGGAAATGTGTGGAGGTGTGGGAAGGCACGCTATAGGAGGGAAGGTACAAGGGATTTTTACGACTGAAGGGCAGCATGTGTTGGGGAGGTGGAGAGAAGCGAATGTTGACGAGGCTGGAAAGGGACCCATCAGAGTGGCCTTGGCTGTCATTCTCCCACAATGCAGCTGGTGGATTCAAATCGTTGGGGGACCCTCCATCCTGGCTAGTTCCACTTAAGGAGCTTTCCCCCTGGTCGTTTGACCAGGATGACAAAGGAGTTTGGTCACTGTCTCAGATCTCATTTGTATTAGGCAGGGTTGTGATAAGAGTCAGGCTTTAAACTCTTGTCTTTAAATTATCTAGATTGAATGAACATCCTAGCAGTAATTGGAGCCCCCAACTGAGCTATTTTGAGTTTCGTCGGCTACTGCGAAACCTCACAGCCCTCCGGATCCGAGCTACCTATGGAGGCTACAGTAAGTAGGTGACGAAGAGCAAGGGCAGGCCCTGCTCATAGGTTTTACTCTAATCTGCTTCAGCTCTCAAGGCACCTGGTGATCATCTCAACACACGTAGGTACAAAACTCGATGGTTCCGATGTAGTCTCTGGTCTAGTTGAGGGAACCTTGGCAGCTTTGTGTGTTAGGCACTGGGTTGCGAATGAAAGGGCTAGAGGTTCAACTCCACTAGCTGCTCTTGGAAAAAAGAAGAGGCTCTCTAGTCCCATAAAGATTTATAGCTTTAGAAACCCTCGTAGGGTTGCCATGAGGTGCGATTGACTCCATGGTTTGAGTTGTTTGGGGTGTTTTTTAAAACCCAGTCTAAAAATTCTAGAAAAAAAATTTTAAAGTTATGATTTACTAAAAAGAGGTCAGTACAAATGAAGAAAGAGTAATGCTACCTTGCTAAAAGTTCAGAGGAATTCTGATTAAAGTGGACAATTTTAAAGTGATAATTTGTTACAAAAAGATAGGTTTTCTTAGTGGGGAAATGACATTGACAACACAGCACTGTTTAGGATTATACCTGGTGGTGCTGTTGGATAAGCATGGGACTGCTCACAGCAAGGTTGGAGGTTCAAGCCCACCAGTGACTCTTCACGAGAAAAGTGAGACTGTTTGCTCTTTTTTTTTTCAATGTTTTCTCTACTTTAATACATATAGTTCTTCCTAATTTATATTCCTTTTGTTAACTTTGTTTGTTTGTTTTTTGGGCATCACTGCTCTCCGGTGGTGGGAGTAGGAGGCCCAGCCCCACTGCTGGACTTGAACCTCCGTCCCAGTGGGCCGCAGTCCCGCGCACAACCACTACGCCACCGGGGCTCAGCCCTCCTAATTTATATTCTTAAAGGTTATATTCATTATAGTGACTTCTGTTGTAAATGATATTTACATCTTCCAGAAATAATCTATAACAAAGAAACTAGGCTTTCAGGAAGTGAAAACTAACATCTGGAATTTAAGTGAAAAATCACCCATATATCATGATTTCCACCAACAAAATCAGAGGATGTTATGTATTATCATATTCTGTATTTTGAAAGTGTATAAACAACTGTCACTAAGTAGTTAATTCTGTTTCTTCTTCACAGAAATAATGGTTCCAATAAAGTACCTTCTATACCAGTTTTATTGTTCATAGTGAACACAAAATAAATAAAACTATTATAGTTGATTACTGAGAAATGAAAGTATTTGAATTTCTTAATAGGATTTCCTGATTAATAATATAGTGTTATTTCACCATTAAATTCCTTTTGCCTTAGGTAAGCAGCCATGAAAAGAATAGGTATTAATGTAACTATATTAATGATTGCAGGAAAGACACATTCAGGGTGGACTTGAGGATGCTCGGGCAGACCAACAAACCTGAAAAGATACAATTAGACCTCAAAAGGACCAGTTATTAGTTTATATTAAGCCAAGATTAGCCAATCTTCCATGTTGACATTTTCTTGTTCTTAATTTTTCAAATAATCAGCTGTTATAAACCAGTAGGAATTGACTCTATAAACCAATCTTGATATGAAGCCAAGCTGATTCTCTGGTGCTAGAACGTGAAGGTGTAAGTGGGAAATAGAGCAGAATGGCGGCATATGGAAACCCATCCTTGCATTTTTTAAGTCAGTGAAATTATTCCTTTCCAGGATGGCTTCTCCAACAGCTACCATGTTTTCAACCAATTCTATGTGAGACTTCTCCAGATCTTTGCAGTTTCCGACATGCTTCTTTGGCACCACGAGATAATGATGAGGTGCTGCTGGTTTGATATCTTTGAAGCAAACTAGGTCTTCATTCTCGCAGGGCAGAAGTTGGGTGCTCGGCGCCTGCCCCAGCACGATCCGGCAAAACACGCACTTGCTGTCCTAGTCCGCAGGCCCTGGGAGCTCTGCGGCGCCCGCTGACGGCTGCGGGGGGCGCCTCGTCGGCTGTGCAGACGCCGCCGCCGTCTCTTGGTGGAGCTCCGGCCCGGCATCTGACTCCTCCGCCATCGCGCCGGCCCAGACTGTTTGCTCTTATGAAAGATATATGAGGGAGAACCCCCCTGTCCCCACCAAACCGGAATTGCACTGGGCAGAGCAGAGGTTTCAGAGTACTCATTTTTCCAGCTGGGAGAGCATTGAGCAGCCCACTCTGAGTTAGTGCACCCAGTGCATTGCCTGGGAAAGTACTCTCTGGTCACAGTGAATTTTTTCATACAAGCAGTTTCTCTCAAACTTTGCTTTTTTTTTATGATGGCCAATTTAAGAGGAGAGCATGCAGCTGTGAAATTTTGTTTCCTTCTCTGGAAAGTTGGCACGGGAACTGTTGTGATGTTGAGCACAGCTGATGAGGACAGCGCTATGGGAAAGCCTCAAGTGTATGAGTGGTTTCCTCATTTCAAAAAAGGTGAAAGGTCTATTGATGACAAACCTCATTCCCGACATACCTCAACTTCCCAAATGAATGAAAATGTCTACTTGTAGCTCATTTGGATTTCGTTCTACCAGGTCAGACTGTTTATCTAGCTTTCTATTTAGAGGTTTGGAAAAGAATGTGTAACAGTGTGTGACAAACAAGGCCTGGTTTGTGGCAGACAGGCATGTTTTTGCCACCACAAAATGCATCTGCTCACACCGTCATCTCAGTGAGCTGGTTTTGGGCAAAAAACAGCATGCCTCCTTTGCCCATGCACCTGATCACCTGACCTTGCTCCATGGGGCTTCTTTTTGTTTCTGTGCATGAAGAGGAACAGGAAAGGACAGTAAATTCATGGCATAGAAGAGGTGAAGGAAGAAACAAGGGAGGTGTCCTCTGCCATCCAAACAGATGATTTTTAAAAATGTTTCCAAGAATGGAATCGCAGATTTGACAAATGTCTTAAGTGTCACAAAGAGTACTTTGATGGTGATAAGGTTGTTTTGTCAAAAAAAAAAAAAACAAACCTTAAATCCTTAGCTTTGAAAAAAATTCCCAGTTTTGTGGGTGTGGGGTGGGGGGGGCCTCGTCCAGCTTTGAAAGTGCTATCTAGGGTCTGTGGATTGCTGGGGGTGCTTTCCATCAGGATTCCTTAACCTTGTTAACCTATGTAAGAAGGAAGCAAGGCTGGTGAGGCATCATTTCCATTCTGCTTTTGGAGAGACCAGTACAGGAAGTAGAAATGGTTTCTTGACACCTGGAGTCCCTGGATGATGCCAACAATGTGCCCAGCTGCTTACCCCAAGGCTGCTTACTCTCAACCCTCCCAGAGGCACCTCAGTAGAAAGGCCTGGCAATCTGCTTCTGAAAATTATGCTCCCGAACACCCAAGGGGACACCGCTCTCCTCAGAGACACCCGGGCAATTGGATCCGACTGCAAATGTTTTATTGTGCGTGTTTGCTTTATTGAACTGAATTGCTATAGGCACATAGCAATACATTCATGATCTCAGAGAACAGAAGTACAAATGGATGCACTAACAGTTGTAGTGCTATTAGCGGGAGGCACCACTGTTCGCTCCTCTGCAGAGAGGAGACTGCACTGGAGAGTTCGGGGTTTGCCTGAGCCCCATGGCTCCTAAGGATGGAGTCAGGATTCGATGTGTGGTCCTGACCCCGGGAACTGTCCATGGGGCCATGACGAGGGAATGCCACCTGACTCTGATGGGTAGTTCAAAAAAGTGAAATCCCAAGAGGGGTTCTGATCGTTCCCCACGTGAGACTTCTCCTCTGCCCTTTGTCTCAGGTACTGGCTACATTGACAACGTGACCCTGGTTTCAGCCCGTCCTGTCTCTGGAGCTCCGGCACCTTGGGTTGAGCAGTGCTTGTGTCCTGTTGGATACAAGGGCCAGTTCTGCCAGGATTGTGCTTCTGGCTACAGAAGAGATTCGGCCAGGCTGGGGCCTTTTGGCACCTGTATCCCATGCAACTGCCCAGGAGGAGGGGCCTGCGATCCAGACACAGGTGGGTGGAAATGTCGCTTGGACCCAATGGCCTGGGGGATGGTCAGGTGATGGGGAGTCTCCCAGGAAAGAGAACCCGGATTTCTTTCAGAGATGGGAAGGGATTAAGGGAAGCAGGGCCGGAGTGGGGAAGATGGACGCGGGGCTTGAGTATGTGAGGCGGTCATTGTTAACGTGGGAATGGCTCATGGCTGTGAGAAAGGTGCTGGGTTTCAGGAAATGGCTGTCTCGGTTCAGGGCTGGGGAAAGGGGGGTCCGTGTCAGGTTGCAGGGATTGTCTGTGGAGATCAAAGGCCTGAATGAATGTGTGGACAGGTGGGGTTAGCCGTGGAGGACAGGGCAGTGTGAAGTTATGGATAGAAAAGGAAGTGTGTGTGCACTTAGCAGGGGAGAGCAGGGAGGGGGGTGGGGGTGCCTCAGGGTCATGCCCTGGGTTTCCAGCTTGATACTTGGGCAGTGGGGCATACCGTGTGCAAAAGGCTTTGCAAAAGGCTTTAGAAAGGCAGACTGGTCAGTTAGTGAATCCTGACCCTACACGGCCTCCGCATTAAAGAGAGTGTAATGGAAGATCCTGCTCATTCTGCCACTGCCTCGCCATTCTTCCTTCAGGAGACTGTTACTCGGGGGATGAGAATCCTGACGTCCAGTGTGCTGACTGCCCCATTGGCTTCTACAATGACCCTCACGACCCCCGCAGCTGTAAGCCCTGCCCTTGTCGCAACGGGTTCAGCTGCTCAGTGATGCCCGAGACGGAGGAGGTGGTGTGCAATAACTGTCCCCTTGGCGTCACCGGTAAGACCATGGGCCTGTGAGGAATCGGCTCGTTTCCATCCCAGTGCCCCGCTTCTATGTTGGGAGCTTCTACTCCAAGGGCTTGTAGGATATTATCATTTTAAGCACACACACAAACACACACACTTTGCGATAGAGTCGACTTCAACTCACATTGAAACATGTTTCAGAGAAGACCTGTTCTCCAGTGCGAATCCCACTCATGCTTAGGTATCTGAAGCACCCAATCTCCAGGCCTTTCTTCTTAGGTGCCTCTGGGTGGACTTGAACCTGCATACTTTGGGCTGACAACCAAGCACTTTGACCAGGACATTAGAATTCTTTAAGGAGCTCTGGTGTGTCCTGTGTCATGCACTGAGCCGCTCGCCATAGGGCCAGCAGTTTGAGCCCCTCAGCAGCTCCTCTGAAGAAAGAGGAGACAGTCTGCTCCTGCCGCAATGTACAGTCAGAGGGGACGGGCCCACCCTGCTTTATTGGGTCGATTGGGGTAGAAATGTACTCGATGACCTTGACTGTGGTTTGGGCTAAGAGTAAAGCTTGAATCAAGATGGAGAAGGGAAGAGAGAAAGCTATTTCAGAGGTCTACAATGAATAGAGGAAGAAAAGATTTCAGTTCACATGCATGGTGACTCCCTGCGATGGACCTGTGGGGGGCAGCGGGGGGAGCCCGCCTTTCCCAGCTGGTTAAGACAGTAACTTGCTCCTCTGAACCTCTGGGTCTCCTACCAGTGACTAACCTGGACTTGGCCCTTGGTTCCTTCCCAGGTGCCCGCTGTGAACTCTGTGCAGATGGATACTTTGGGGACCCCTTTGGGGAACATGGCCCGGTGAGACCCTGTCAGCCCTGCCAGTGCAGTGGCAATGTGGACCCCAGTGCCTCCGGGAACTGTGACCGGCTGACGGGCAGGTGTCTGAAGTGCATCCATCACACGGCCGGCTTCTACTGTGACCAGTGCCAAGCTGGGTACTTTGGGGATCCTTTGGCCCCCAACCCAGCGGACAAATGTCGAGGTAGGACCGTGCCCCGGGTAGGGGTGTGTGTGTGTGTGTGTGTGTGTGTGTGTGTGTGTGTACGCGCTCACACCTGTGTACATGAGCTTGCTCCCTTGCAGGAGCACCCACAGTTGCTAGAGCTTTGTTGCTGACAGCCTGGACTTTTTGCTGGTTAGGAGCCTCTGCCCAGCAGCGGGGCAGGGAAGGCAGAGATGGAGGTGCTGGAATGGGCTCAGCTGCTGGGGGAAGAAATGGAAAGTCAGGTTTACCTTTTTAAGTCGAAGAGGAGGTGAAGGGGCCTGTCCTGCGTTCTATGCTCTATCTCAAGGCAGAAAGTGGCTGACAGACCTGGGGAGGGGGTGGGGATGGGGGATGGGGGATAGATGGAGGTAGGGGTGGGGGTGGGTTGGGGTCATAAATGACTCCAGAAAATGCCTGAGTAAACCAACCACAGAGTGATAAAGTTGTTTAGGAGACCCTCTCAGGAAGTCAGTGTGATAGATGTCTTGAGAAAGAAGAGTCAGCTGCTGTCTTGATGGGCCTGCTTCAAAGAGGCAGGTCCCGCCCTGCAGATCAAAGCCCAGCGGGGAGCTGGTGGGCTCCCGCTGCCTCTTCTTATAGACTGGGCATAGGGTACATTCTGGAGGCACCCTCCCTTCTAGAAAAGCCCGCCTACCCCAGACACAAGCCCTGGTGCCCCAAACCCAGGGAGCTTGTTTATTATAAAGCCCACAGTAGCTTTCAGACCCCAGTGCAGGTGACCCTTGTTTACCAGGAGGCCCAGAAGAAAGCAGGGCACCCGCAGCCTCCCACCTACCCCAGATCTGATCTCTCTGGGGCTCCCACGGGGTCTGGATTCAGGGATTGCTGGGGCAAACCAGTCCTGATGCCAGCCCTCAAGTCCGTCAGCTGTGAGGAACCACCCAGCACAGGAAGGATCACCCTGGACAGGAGCAGCAGACCTGAGTTCAAGGCCAGTTCTGGAACATCCCCGTTGCCTGATATTCACTATGTTAATTTAGCTCTCTGGGTTTGCATGAGTAATACTACTTAGCACGAAGTAGTTCTGATGATAAATAACTGGGGGAAGCACATTGCAGACTCTGTCATTCTAGCTCTCAGGGGTTAATGATGGGAAGTTCACTGACTCCAGCTCGTACTTAGAACAATCTAATAGGACCGGATAGACCTGACCTCTTTGGGACTACAGCTGCGAATCTTCACAGAAGAAAGGAGGGGTGGGGGTGTTGAACAGAGGGTCACTGTGTATGGAGATCAACTTGATCCCTTCCCTTTGATCACGCACCTATTTTGCACCCAAAGTGGAACTTGAGCCTGAGGCGATGCCAGCCCAGCCCCTGGAGAGTCACATAGCTAACGATGAGTTAATATCAGACTTGTGACTTTGAACTGGACTGTGCTCAATGTCCTGTTCCTCTTGTATATAAACCTTTTCCTTGTTTTGTTTGGGGTCTTCGCAGTGGCTCAACGCAGCACAGCTTGTGTGGACAGGGTGAAGCCATCCTGCGCCGTCCTCCCCATGGTGATATTTGAGCCCATTGTTGCTGCCACCGTGTCACCCTTCAGGTTCAGGGTCTTCCTCCTTTTTGGTGCTCGGCTGTTTGCCAAGTGCCCTTTTGCAGGGATTGGTCTCTCCTGATAATATGGCGTGAGTACAGGTGACCACGTCTCACCAGCCTCCCTCGAGGAGCACTCTCACCATACCACTTCAAGGACAGGTAGACTTGTTTTTTGTGGCAGTCCATGGTGATTTCAATATTCTTCGTGGTACTTCTAATTCAAGTGCACAGATTCTACTTCGGCCTTCCTTATTCTGTGTTCAGCTTCCCCAAGAGCATGAGGTCAGATAAGTGATATTACTTTGTAAGTACTGAGGATAGAGCTACACGGGGAATCAATGTAACCCTGTTAGAGCAATGTCTCGTTCACTGTTATCCTTAGCACTTAGAACCTGACTTTTAGAAGGTGCTCGATCAATTTGATTGATGAATGAAGACGTCCTTGACCTCCTTGCTGCCTTTCTTACATCTGAGGCAAAAGCATCCGTGTTAGAGGCAGACAAACCCACATTCACCTTCCACCTCTGCCACTGACTTGCTTTGTGACTTTGGGCATGCTACTCTACTTCCCTGTGCTGCTGTTCTCATCTGTGAAGTGGGAGAGACCCTCTATGTTTACCATAGTGGTCTTAGAAGGCATGTTATTCCCATTGTGAGCAAAGACAGAGACCTGCTGAGGATATAGGGGGCTGTCTGTTTAACCAGAAGCAGAAAACAAGTGCCACAAAGGGGAGATTGTTGTAACATCTCTTTCATCCAAACCAGCTCACCTGAGGACTGACTCCTACGACCTGTGTGTGTTGGGGGTGGACTTGGAGACACAGCCAAGAGTCTAAATCAGCCTGTAATAGGTCAACCAGGGACATGCAAATCCTTTGCGGCTTAACCTTCTTCCTTTGATCCTTTTCATGGCTCTGTGTTTTGGAGTGGTCTTGCTATGAGCCAGCATCCCCTCACTGACTGCTTGTCTCTGGTTTCCAGCTTGCGACTGCAACCCCCTGGGCCTGGACTCTGTGGAGTGTCGAAGTGATGGGAGCTGTGTCTGCAAGCCGGGATTTGGAGGTCCCCACTGTGACCATGCTGCGTTAACTGCCTGTCCAACCTGCTATAACCAAGTCAAGATTCAGGTGCACATGCCCCTTGGAGCTGTGCCTACCACTCCCAGAAACCCTGGCGGAGGATATGCATCCCTGTCCCAGATGGAGGGCTGAACCAGCATCCTGGAGGCAGGGTAGTGGTGGGGATAGGTTACCTTTCTTCTTTTAATCAGTTAAAACAAAACAAAGCAAAACAAAACACTACTGCTATAAAACAGAGGAGTCAGGCCAGGTTTCAAACTCAAGGAGTCCCGGGCTCCAGAGTTTAAATTCTTACCCACTGTGACAAACACGCCTGAGCGTGCCTGGTGTCCTGTGCGTACCTGGAATTGGACTGTGGTCTCCCCTATCCCTTCTGACCTTGTCTCCTGTTTGGTTTCAGATGGATCAGTTTATGCACCAACTCCAGGCCCTAGAGGCCCTGATGTCGAAGGTTCAGGCTGGTGGCGCAGTACCCAATTCGGAGCTGGAGGGCAGGATGCAGCAGGCTGAGGAGGCCCTCCAGGACATCTTGAGAGATGCTCAGGTTTCTGAAGGTGATCAAGGCCAATTTCCTATCAGTCAGGAGAGAAGCCGTGGCTTTGGGAGAGTCACTGTACTACACCAGTCTTCCGTGGGTGGAGCTCAGAAGGCATTCCTGCAGAGAGGTCAAAGACATTGATATTGGCATGAATGCATTCATATTTTAGTGTTTCTTGTCCCTACCCCCCACCCCACCATAAACCAGACAAAGCCCTTTTTCAGCCCTCTGCTATGTTTGATAGTAACTGTTTGCTGACTTGGAAAGTGCTCATCCCCCTGTTTCCTCCTCTGTGCTCAGGCATGGTTAGATCGCTAAATCTCCAGCTGGCCAAAGCAAGGAACCAAGAGAGCAGCTTCCGGAATCGCCTGGATGAGCTCAAGCTGATGGTGGAGCGGTTCCGGGCCCTGGGCAGTCAGCACCAGGCCCGAGTCCAGGAGATACGCCGGCTTATCTCTCAGATGCGCCTGAGCCTGGCAGAGAGTGAAACTTCACTTCGGAATGCCGTATGTGCCTCCGGCCATGGCTGCTGGGCCGGGAGACCCACTGCCAAGCTCCTGGGTGCCGTTTTTGGTGTATCTGGCAGATAGACTTCCTTGAAAGAGATGCTCCTTCTTTGGTCTCTTGGCAATTTACCATTCCAAAGCTTTAGCTTCCTCTCCCTAGCTCATTTATTTCTAACCATAGTCTCACCTGCCCCCCCCCACCTTTTACCCCTCCTTTCTGAATAACCCTTGGGCTTAATGCTCCCCAGAAGGCAGAACTGTGACTGTGGTCAGTGTTTGCTGCAGGAATGGGTGAATGAGAAAGAAAGAAAGAAAGGAAGGGTGAGACAGATGGAGATAAGTTTCTAAACACAGGCAAAAATGTTTGCCAACATGATTTTTTTTAATGACATAGTTTTGTCCTGTTGATAAGTACAAGAGACTACCCAAAACCCAAATCCATTGCCAGTGAGTTGATTCCACAGCGATCCAGTAGGACAGTGTCTAACTGCCCCGCAAGGTCTCAATGCCTGGAATCTTTATCGAAGCAGACAGCCACACCTGTCTCCTGCAGAACAGTGTGTGCACAGCCAACCTTTCTGTTAGCAGCAACACGCTGTGTCATTGCACCCCCAGGGCACCTTAGATTGCATCAAGTGCCCTTATTTCTGAATAAAGAATGCAACGGTGACAGTGATGTACATGCGGGCGGGAGAAGGTGCTCGAAGGACATTGGAGGAGAATTGGGCATGGTGCTGAAGAAAGGAGCCTTTGTGGTCTAGGGAATTACACCTTGGGCTGCTCACCACAAGGTCAGCAGTTCAAAACCACCAGCTGCTCTGTGGAACAAAAAGGAGGCTTTTTACTCCCAATAAGAGAGAAAGAGAGCTGAGCCCTGGTGGTTGTGTGCGGGACTGCAGCCCACAGGGTGGGTGGTTCAAATCCAGCAGCAGCTCTCCAGGAGCAAGGCTGGGCTTCCTACTCCCACCAGGGTAGTGATGCGGGGAGGGGGGCGGGCGGAAGGGAGGAGAAAGAGAGAGTGAGAGACTGAAGAAATGGTGTATTTCTAACAAAAATGATATTTTTAATAGAAAAATTGGGCAATAAAACAGATTCCCATGTGATCTCCTTACAGAAAAATAACCAGTTAAAACTTGGAATATACGGTACTTTGGCTGAGCACCAGTGGCGTAGTGGTTGTGCACGGGACTGCGGCCCACTGGAATGGAGGTTCAATTCCAGCTCCACAGAGGCAAAGGCTGGGCCTTCTACTCCCACCACCAGAGGGCAGTGATGCCCCCCCAAAAACAAGTACTTTATAGGACTTTTAGTACATATAACATGATAAACACATATACATTTTTGTGTGTGTGGCATCACTGCCCTGGTGGGAGTAGGAAGCCCAGTCTTCCTCCTGGAGAGCTGCTGCTGGATTTGAACGGTCAACCCTGTGGGCTGTAGTCCTGCACACAACCACTACACCACCAGGGCTCAGCCCAACAATAGTTTTATTGTTTTTGGGGGGCATCACTGCCCTCATGGTCGTGTGAGCTACCAGCGCTGGTCCTGAGAGCAGCTGCTGGATTTGAACCACCAAACCCGAGGGCTGCAGTCCCGCACTCAACCACTTAACACTCAGCCCACATACACGTTTTTAAGTGCATTGGTTGCAAGGTAGAGCCTTATTTTGAACCTAAGTGTCTATGACAGTCCTGTGTGCACATGCTTTTGTAAGAATGTGCAGTGAGTGTGGTAAGGTGGGCCTCTCCGTGGAAGTGTCTGTGCATGACCCGTGTGAAGTTCCGTTGCCCAGTGAAAGCCCTGAACCTGTTCTTCTTTTTCCTGCAGAACATCCCTCCAGCCGAGCACTACATCGGGCCCAACAGCTTTAAAAACCTGGCTCAGGAAGCCCAGAAATTGGCAGACAGGTGAGCAGCATCAGAGGTCCCTCTGCTGCAGGTCGGCTCAGCCAGGCTAGACTTGAACAAGACTGGGGAGGGGGTACTGGGCACGAAGCACCCTATTCATTCCCTCTAGGCTCCTCTGCAGCCATCCCTGGGCCTTCAGCTCATGCTGAAGCCACTTGGCTTTTAGTGACCATAGATCCCACTGGGCAGGGTCAGGTATCAGGAGCTGGGGGTCAGGGGTTGTCATTTTCCCCGTGACTCACAATATGGCTTCGGTCCATGGCAGATGTGATTGCTCGGGCCACATGAAATGAATCAGCCCTTGGAGAAGGATGTTGTGCAGCTTGCAGGGACTCCCAGGCTCCCACCCGAGCATGGGAACAAGTTGCGACGAGTCCTCTGCTGGCCTGCGGGGCCCAGTCTGCAGAGGGGCAACTCCTGAAAACCGGCTCCTGCAGGGTCTCTGAGGCTGCCCATAGACACTGACCTTCATCCTTGCCTCTGACTGTAAATGCTAGTGCAGAGATTTGCTCCCAGCTGAATGTTCAGCGGGGTGGCAGGCTTAGTTAATCCCTAGTGGAATTCACTTGGGTCAAAGGACACTGGCATATTTTTGCAGCAAGAGCTATCTGTGGAGCTTGTTTTTTTTAAATGATTTTATTAGGGTCGCATACAGCTCTTACACAATCCATACATCATCCATCCATTGTATGCAAAGTACATTTGTAATTTGTCGCCATTGTCATTCTCAAAACATTTTCTTTCGGAGCTGAGCCCCGGTGGCGTAGTGGTTATGCAGGAGACTGCGGCCCACTGGGATGGAGGTTCAATTCCAGCTCCACAGAGCAAAGGCTGGGCCTCCTATTCCCACCACCTGAGGGCAGTGATGCCCCCCCCAAAAACAAAAAAAAAACATTTTCTTTCTATGTAAGCCCTTGGTATTAGCTCCTCCCTTTTCTACTCCCTCCCTGCTCCCCCCTCACTCAAGGACCCTTGATAATTTGTAAATTATTATTATTTTGTCATATTGTACACAGTCCGATGTGTCCCTTCGCCCACTTCCCTGTTGTCCATACAGCAGGGAGGAAGTGATATGTAGATCCATATAATGAGTTCCCCCTTTCTACTCCACCTTCCCTCGCCCCTCCCAGTATCGCCACTCTCCCCACTGGTCCGTCCTAAAGGGATCATCTGTCCTGGATTCTCCATGTTTCCAGTTCCTATCTGTACCAGCGTACATCCTCTGGTCTAACCGGATTTGTAAAGTAGAATGCAGATCATGATAGTGGGAGGGAGAAAGCATTTAAGAACTAGAGGAAAGTTGCCTATTTCATTGTTGCTACACTGTACCCTGACTGGCTCGTCTCCTCCCGGTGATCCTTTTGTAAGGGGCTGTCACATCCCTGCAGATGGACTTTGGGTTCCCAACCTGTACTCCACCTCATTTATAATGATATAATTTTTAGTTCAGCTTTCTAAAACCAGAGGACAAAGGTGTCTGGAGTTCACAAGCTTGTTCCCCTTATGGTGGCCCTCACTTAGCCTGAAGGTGAAAGTGAACGGGAGCTTGGTTACCGGATGAACTCGAACCTAAGGCTCTGTTCCTGCAGACCAGACCTGCCTGACCCTCTGTTTGACATCTCAGATGGCTCCGTCCTTCGCATTTCCCCTCCACCAGGCTCCGGCCTATTCTGCCACAGCCCAGAGATGAGGAGTGCTGTTCTCCCAACGGCCGTTTGGATATGCCTCACATCATTCTTGGACCATACACAGTCATCACCTTGAGCCTACTATGTTTGATCAACTATTTAATTATCAACTATTTTATCACATTAAATGCCCTAATGTGATAGCAGGAGCCGCTTCTCTGTGGTGAGGCCTGTGATATTAGCTTGTATTGATAAGGCCCTTGGGTCTGACATTGGTCACACATGACCCCCTCCTGCAAAGATGCTCGGTCCCATAAGCTAACTCAGTGGAAGCCTTGCTCCTGAAGAGTTCCTAACTCCACAGGCCCCTTGCTGTGAGCAGACTCTGACTCCTCCCATGCCAGGGTGGGGCTGTGATTCATTTTGTTCAGGTGCCCAACTCTGGTCCTCTCTTCCAAGATGCCTCTGGGGGACACGAACCACCAGCCTCTTGGTTAGCAACCACCT
The DNA here is from genome assembly GCA_004026705.1 of Nesogale talazaci. Classification (NCBI taxonomy): domain Eukaryota; kingdom Metazoa; phylum Chordata; class Mammalia; order Afrosoricida; family Tenrecidae; genus Nesogale; species Nesogale talazaci. The sequence goes on from PVJH01002777.1 coordinate 89,594, forward strand.
GCTTTGGGTCAATTCTTTTACTAATCACGCTAGTTTCATTATTCCCTGTGTTTAAATCAATGCTCTGAAAGAAACATTATGGTTTAAATTCTAAATCTCATTTTTTTTGTTTGTTTTTTGGGCATCACTGCCTCTGGTGGTCGTGGGCGCTACCCAGTGCTGCTCCTGAGAGCCGCTGCTGGATTTGAACCACCAAGCGTGCGGGCTGCAGTCCCGCACTCAACCACTTACACTACCGGGGCTCAGCCCCCAAATTCTAAATCTCATTTTTGTAACTTTTTTTTTTTTTAGTCATGTTGAGTCAGCCAGTAACATGGAGCAGCTGGCCCGGGAGACAGAGGACTTCTCCAAGCAAGCGCTATTGCTGGTGCGCCAGGCTCTAAGTGCAGGAGGAGGGGGCGGTGTCGGCGGCGGCCTGGACAGCTCCGTGATGCAAGGGCTTGTGGGAAAGTATGTTTCAACCAGTTCTCATGTGTAGCAGCAAAATCAGGATCTCCCAGGATATGCCATCAACCACACTTGAGGGGCACCGTGGTTCTTCTAAAAATACCAAGCGGACAGACAGAGTATGAGAGTTCATTTGAAAGAATGCAGATATTGTTAGTATATGTGCTGCCGAAGCGAGCACAAGAATGCAGATATTGTTAAAGGAAGAAGAGTTTAAGTAAAACTTGTCTCGTGATTGGGAGATTTCAGTGCTTGAAGACGTAGCCAGTGCTATGATCTTTAAACCCATCAGATGGTGTGGGGAATCTAAAAATAATAGATGATCCAGAACTGGTAAATTTGCGTTTAATGTTTGCCCCATCCTGTGTAAACTCCAAGACTTGGGTGTAGATTGTAGAGAGAGACTTATATCTAACACATTGCCTTGTTTGGGTCTTGGGCAAAATAGTTTCAACAAGCAGGCCAATCTTGACTCATCCGAGAGGAGTGTGTTCCGTAAATCATCGCCACCTTCTTCTTGTTCCCTTGCAGATTAGAAAGAACAAAGTCCTTGGCGCAGCAGTTGATGAGGGAGGCCACCCAGGTGGACACGGAAGCTGATCAGTCCTATCAGCAGAGTCTCCATCTGCTGAACACAGTGTCTCAGCTTCAGGGGGCCAATGAGCAGTCCTTTTCGGTGAGGGCATCTAACCCGTGTGCTTGATGAGCAAAAACTTGCTGGGGGCGGGAGGTGATGGGGGTGTGTGGCACATCTCCTAATATTCAGCCATGTAGCCTTTTCCTGTGTGTTGACTTTTCTTGCTTTAGATGATTGTTGGGCTCCATGCAGTTGGGTCTGGTTCATGGAGACCTTGTGTCCTACAGAAAGGAACACTGCCCAACCCTATACTGTCCTCACCACTGTCGTTATGTTTGGGCTCGTCAGTGCAGCCGCTTTGTCAATCCATCTCAATGAGGCTCCTCCTCATTCTCACTTTCCCTCTTCTATACTGTACCAGGCCCTTTTCCAGGGTCTGGCCTCACCTGAAAACATGCCCAAAATACACCAGATGAATTCTCACCATCCTCTCTTCTAAGGAGCATTCTGGCTGTATTTCTTCCAAGACAGATTTGTTGGTTCTCCTGGGAGTCCATGATACTTTCAGCATCCTTCACCAACTCCCTAATTCTAATACATCAATTCTTCTCTGATTGGGCTTCCTGATTCATTGTCAAGTTTCACATGCACGCAAGATGATTGAAAATACCACGGGTTGTGTCACATGCACCTTAATCTTCAAAGTGGCACTGAAAATCTTATGCAACCATAAGGAATATATTTATACTTCTCATTACCATTTCCTTACTCTTAAAACTCACTTCATGTCTCTGGAAAAGCCCTTACCCATTCTGATCCTATTGTTACATTTTTTTATATCTCTTCCTTAGTCTGGAGACTATGGATACCTGTCAGAAGTTATCAAAAAGTCTAATGTTTTCATGTGCAACCTTTCTGTACTGTCATCTCAGATGATTATTATGGATTGAATTGAGTTCCCCAAAACTGCGCTGTAAACCCCTAGGCCTGTGATCAAATTCTTATTTGGGGATGGGGTTTCTTTGTCACATTAGAAGGCCATATAAATGTAGATATTTCTAAGCGAATGTACTTTGAGATCAGATTCGGCATGGAGAAACAAGCAGAGGTGAGGAAAGAGAGATGCCAAGCCACATGAAGATTGCCCAGGAAGAGAAGCCCAGTAGAGACAAGGACCTTTCTGCCATGTCCACAGAGAGGGAGAGCTTTCTCCGACAGTTGACTGTGTGCATTCAGATCTCCAAGCTTTCTGCCCGGAGAAGAGAGACTGGTTTGTTCAAACCATCCCTTTGTGGTGATCCTGTTGTAGCAGCATTTGAGAATTAGGACAGAATTTGGTACTGAAACTGGGGGGTGCTGCTCTAACAAATCCCTGAAATGTGAAAATGGTTTTACAATCAAGTGATGTGTAGAAACTGGAGGAGTTTTAAGCCACCTTATTGTAAAAGCCAAGATTGCTTTGAAGAAAATGTTGGTAAAATGATGATGACGAAGGCAATTCTGTGGGGGCTCAGAAGGAAATGAGGAGAGTTGTGATGAGTATCTCTAAGATCTTAGAGAAAACGGATGGCACTGGCAATGGGAGGTTGCTAGACATGTGAAAGGGAGCCATGTTTCTGGGGAAGCTTTAAATGACAACGATGTCAACTCTGAAACGTAATGCAAAGTCCACAAGACATCTTATCACATGAATACCTCTGGAGGACATAATGCTGAGTGAAATTAGCAAAGAAGAAAAATATTCCATGAGCCAATCATTATTAAAAAAAAGAAGAACAAGCAGCAGCCTGAGTGGTGTCACAGTTACTCCTGGTGCTGCTACCTGTAAGGTCAGCGGTTCGAAACCACAAGCCTCCCCACCAGAGAAAGATTGGGCTTTCCACTCCTGTGAAGAGTCACATCTGAGAAGCCCACAGGGGCAGGTCTGCCCTGCTCTGTAGGACTGCTCTGATTTGGAATCGGCTTTTTGGTTTTCACTCTCATGAGGAGTGAGGAAGAGATTTGCACACACCAAGCGATGTTCTTTGATAGTTACCAGGAATGGGAAGAAGAGTGATGAGGAATCACTTCTAGAGAGTAGACTCTTTGGCATCAACACAACCTGCCCAAGGTAAATAAAGATAATGATTAATATACCAGAAAAAGAGACAATTTTGAGAAGTTCTATGACATGCAGTTTTGTAACAGCAACAATCAAAAATATGCCTGCAGTTATGTAGGTGTAGACATAGGATGCATATCTACAGATCGAAAGGTATACTCAAGTTCATGAGCAGATGTATCTGTAGCTGTTTTATTAAACATCTGTGTGCTGTATCCATATATATAACAAACCACCTAGGCACAGCCATGGAGACATCCTGGACATATCCAAATAGCTTGTGGGATTGACTTACTGGGTCAAAAGGCTTGGACCACAGCCTGAGGGAAAACTTAATGTAACATAGTTCACAATGATAATGTTCTACTTCCTAGTGGATTGAATAATGTCTAAGATCTCAAAATCTTTTAAGTAGCCACCTGAGAGGCAAGCATTTTGCTACCCATATGGAGCAAAAGAAAATTAAAGAAGTCAAAGACTCCAAGAAGAATTTTTTCATGAGACCAACATCCCACACAAATGACAACCTTTTCTACGCTGAGACCAGAAGAACCAGATGACACCTGGTTCCCACCACTGACCATTCTGACCAGGAATGCAACAGGAAGTTCTGATTAGCATGGGAGAAAAATGTAGAACAAAACTCAAATCACTAAAAAAGGGCAAGACCTACAGGCTAGACTGAAGGAGCCGCAAGGCTATCAAGTTGGATTTTGAATAAGAAAGACTGAAGAATACTCAATACTTTTGAATTATGATGCTGCTATAAGTACCATAGATTCCCCCCCGCCAAAAAAAAAAGCCAAATACCCATATCTGTCTTGGAAGAAGTACAGCCAGTTTGCTGCTTAGAAGGAAGGGTGGTGAGGGTTCGTCTTTTGCACTTTGGACATGTTACCAGAAGAAATCAGTCCCTGGAAAAAGATCTCATGCTTGATAGAGTTAGCCCCAAAGAGGAAGACCTCTATAAGATGGATTGACATGGAAGCTGTAACAGCGGACTCCCACATCATAGGGTGACGATGGTTCTCTCTGTTGGACGTAGGGGACAGCTGGCTTCATGTCACCAGGCAGCAACATCACCCTAAAGATACACTTTGGTCTTGAAAGTGAAGGTGTTTCTGCAGGTCATTTCTCAACTAAATCATAGGTTGAATTATAAAATAAACAGCATCACCTGCCACTTGTATGCTCCCTTAAACAAGTAACTCTGTGTGACTGAACAGCCAACACTGTTGACCCCAGAGGAAAACTGAGAAGACAGGAGGCAGATCAATAATAAAAAGAGAACAAACAGAATGGAAATCGTGTTCATACTAGCACATGGTAAAAATGGTAGCCATTGGCATGGAAAATTTGTATCTAATTTGCTGTATCTAATTTGTATCTAATTTTCAGGTAAAATGCAATGAAATAGTATTTTTTTAAAAAGGAAATGATGAGTATGTGACTGGATAATGGAAGAAGGATAGTAGTTTCTACCCAGCAGAAATGAACAAGTTTAGATTACATTAAAATACTTGGTGGAAGGTAGAACATGTAAGTAAGGACTGAGGTGATTTCTAAGCCAAGATTTTAAAAGGCACCATGTGGTTTCTCCTGGCTACTTATGGAAAGAGGTGGAGTTCAGCAGGAACTGTGACAAGTGGAAACTGAATGTGAAGGATTGGAAAATTCTACCAGACAAACTAACAACCCAGACCCTATAATGCTCACCAAGGCTGTCACTACACAGTATTTTGGTAATGAGTTAAGCCTGTGATTGACCTGACACACTGCCATAGCAGAAACCCATCAGTTTCCATGGGAAAGATAGAGAAAGAACTGTGTGTCTGTTGGAATTCTACAGGTAGGAAACAGGCCAAGTGGCCATCTGTTATTCTTCAAGGAAAGGGACAGACCATTCCTGGCCCAATTCCACGATCAGCAGGACTACAGGGAGGAGCATGGGAAGCGGAGGTGCCCAGGTTTCAAAGGGCGGAACTTCAACCTGCTGGTTCTCCAAGTTCGGGGCCCAGCCTCCGAGGTTTCCAAGTGAAAGATCTTCCATTTGTTCTGGAGTGTGGAGCCACTGTTTAGGTATACTGGGGGATAGTACTACTGTCCAAACTGGACCAATTATCAGCAGCAAGAAAAATAGTAAAAAAAAATTGAAGTTGTTAAGGATTTTATTTTACTTGGATTGGCAATCAATGGACAGAGTAATTCAGAATCCAGCTACATATGGCACTGGGCAGATCCTGATGGAAACAGTTTAGAAGCAAAGATGAGATTCATTTTGAGACCACTGGTGTGCTTGACCCAAGCCATGGTCTTTTCAGCCACCTCATAGGTGCACAAAAGCTGGAGAAGGAAGAGGGAAGAGAGAAGAAGTAGTCATGCCTTTGAATTATGGGGTCAAAGAATCCTGAATAGGCCACGACTATCAGAAGAACAAGCATCAGTATTGGATAAAGGATACCCAATGCTCATCAGAAGGAAGAGTGAGGATATTTCATCTCACACACGTTGGGCATGTTATCAGCAGGAATCAGCTGGAGAAAAAGAGGAAGACCCTCAATGGGGTGGATCGACATAGAGGCTGCAGCAAAGGACTCAAACAGAAACCATTGTGAGGATAGCAAAGAACTGGCCACGGATGTGTTCTATTGAGCAGAGGATCTCTCAGCCGCCCCTAACAACAATGTGTCAAATTTACTAAAACTCCACATCACGTCGGTTAGTGTAGAATCAGTCCTGGCTTAACGTGACCCCATGCATGTCAGCATAGAACTGTGCTCTATAAGAGTTTTCAATGGCTGATTTTTCAGAAGGAGATTGCCAGTCCTTTCTTCCACAGTGTCCCTAAGTAGACTCGAACCTCCACCCTTTTGGTTAGCAGCCTCCTGCATTATCTATTAGCATCACCCAGGAACTCTTCTAGATTTATTCGATTGAGAATATCTTGTTTTCTACCTATTGTGAAAAGCACACACACTAATGTACACTTCTCCTGAACATATAAATGAACATTTAATAATCCTTAAACCCCCACCCTCTCAAAAAGAGAACAAAATCGTGTTGACTATTGAGAGACCAGTTGCCTGTCCTTGGTAATGCTGCCTCATTTCTCTGCTGGCGCTGGGCTTATAGCTTGTGCAGGCTGCTGGTGTTTGCAAACAGTAATCAGTGTCAGGTCCTAGGGCTGGAGTAACAACTGATGAACAGACCACAAGCTCATTTGTCTCTTTGGGCTCTCAGGGAGAAGCAAAGAAGATGAGACAAAAAGCTGATACTCTCACCAGCCTGGTCACCAGGCATATGGATGAGTTCAAGAGTGTGCAAAGAAACCTGGGAAACTGGGAAGAAGAGACCCAGATGCTCTTACAGAATGGAAAGAACGGGAAACAGGTATTCTTTCGTTCATTGACTCACTCAGAAAGTATGTAGTGAATGCCTACTATGTAAATCAATATGGGAAGGGACCCATGGATCTCCCTCTGCTTAGTGAGGGAGTAACTGAGACAAGAAACCTTGATGTAATCAGCTCAGCTCCACCCCATGAGTCAGCACTCAAACGAAGGAATGGGACCCAGGCCTCCTAAGGACCTATTTTGGGCAGTGTTCTATCTGTTCGCTCTGCTCCAGGCAGTATCTGGAGCTTAAAAGTATGTCTTGCAAAATATTTCATTGTCCCTGACAATGGAAGAGATTTAGACTAGTTCTCCATAACGGATTACTATTGAATGATCAGAGTTTGCTCGACACCAGATTGCTACTGCACCCCCTTAACTCTGCTGTTAAAAACAGCATCGGTGTGATTTTGCTAGCAGGAATGCACTTCTTGGTGTAGGTTACATTTTCTCTAATCTTGTCTGTCTGCCTGTTTACAGAAATCAGAGCAGCTGCTCTCCCGTGCCAATCTTGCTAAAAACAGAGCCCAAGAAGCACTAAGTATGGGCAACGCCACCTTTTATGAAGTTGAGAACATCTTAAAGAACCTCAGAGGTGAATATTTCATGGGTTAGGTCACATGAATATTTTAGAGGTACAACCAAGATTTTATGTAGAATCCTCAAATAATTTCTTTTTTGGGGGAGGACATCACTGCCCCCTGGTGGGAGTGGGAGGCCCAGCCTTGCTCCTGGAGAGCTGCTGCTGGATTTGAACCACCAAGCCCATGGGCTGCAGTCCCGCACTCAACCACTACACCACTGGGGCTCAGCCAAATATCTCTTTTTTAATGCAAGGATAAACTGGTTGATTTATATATATATCTTTAAATGGCAAGTATAATGGAATATTAGTAGATGTGTATTCAAAGAATGTTAATATTTGCTGGAGGGGACAGAGAATTGAACTAGATGACAGAAGGGCGGGGCTCTGGAATCATAGGACTGTATGACCACAAACAACCACAAAGCCTTAATTTCTAACTTTTCTAAAGGGAAAACGTTGAACCCAGTGATCTCAGGTTTCTTACAGACTCAACAGACTTTAGTTGACTAAAAAATAGTAAACAAAAGAGAAACATTCCTAAACTCTTGTGTCTCTTTGCTTCACCCTCACAGAACTATCACTCTGTCTGTTCTACCCAATCCCCAACTATTGTCACAGGAGGGCTCCAGGTTCTGATCTGAAACTTTGGGCTTCAAGATTCTACCTACTTCTGATCCCGTTTAGGGTCTTCATATGAATGGAGTGTGGAGGACCCAGAGCAGACTTATTGTGGGTTTTTCTAAAAAAGGACTGAATCTTGACTCTTGGAGTCAGAAGTCAAGATGCTTTCTTTTGGCTAAGGTAGAGCAATTCCAACGACAACTTCCTACCTTCCTCTTGAGCAGTAATAACACACTTACTCAGCAGCCTTTACTCATTATTCTCCATTTTTAGAGGAATGCTTTCTTTATTTTAAAAAAATAGACTTAAAATTCAGGACTAGGTGGAAGTTTATATTCGAGATGATCAGTTTGATAATCACCAACCTAAACTGCTTATCAAACCTCCCAATAGATTGTCCTGCCTCTCTCCCTTTGATTCTCTTCTCCCTGTACCCAATATTAGCTTCTCCTTTGACAAGTTAACACCTGTCTACCCTCTAGCCCATTGAGCCATCTTCCCTGCTGTTGTTTGGTGGAATGTTCCACATATGTCTTGGAGGTCAAGTTGACTAATTGTGTTGTTTAGTTCTTCTGTCTTTATTGAGTTTCTTTCCCAATGACACATCCTTCCTCAATAGTGGTATATTAAAGTCTTCTGCTATTATTTTTGTATTAACTAGTTCTCTCATCTTCTCTATCAGTCTGCTTGAGGTATTTTGAAGTCTTTCAATTGGTACATATATGTTTATTATGGTTATGTTGTCTTGTTCTATTGTCTCTTTAATTGTTATATAATATCCTTCTTTGTATGTCTTCATGGATTTAAGACAATGTTTTCTTCTTTTCAGAGTTTGACCTGCAGGTAGGAGACAGGAAAGCAGAAGCTGAGGAGGCCATGAAAAGGCTCACCTACATCAGCCAGAAGGTTGCAGATGCCAGTGACAAGACCAAAGAAGCAGAAGCAGCTCTAGGCAGTGCTGCTGCTGATGCCAAGCGGGCAAAGAATGCAGCCAGTGAGATCCTGGGGATCACCATTGAGATAGAGCAGGTAATGGGAAATTGAGATGCTGGATGACAGGCCCTACTGCACAAAGGTGGTATGGGAGAAGATGAGAGCACTGGGCTCATTTTGAACCCTATTGCTCAGCGTCCTGTTGTGGCCCCACTGGTTCTTATTAGGTGCCATCAAGTCAGTTCTGACCCCTAAGGACCCTATGTACAACAGAATCAAACCCGGCATTGTCCCGCAGCAGTAGCCTCACAACTGTACCTACTTCTAAGTCCATTGCTGCAGCCACTGGCTTAATCTATCTCCTTGACGACCTTCCTCTTTTTCACTGTCCCTCTACTTGACCAAGCACGATGACCCTTTCCAGGGACTGGTCTCTCCTGACAATATGTCTAAAGTATGTAAGGCGAAGTCTTGTCATCCTTGCCTCTAGGAGAACTCTGGCTGTACTTGTTTTAAGATAGATTTGTTGGTGAGGTTAGCATTCGTGGTGGTGTATTGGATATGAGTTGAGCTGCAATCTGCATGGCTGGCAGTTCAAAACCACCAGCATCTCTGAGGGGGCATGACAGGGCTTTCTGCTCCCATAAACAGTTACCATCAAAAACCCACAGGGGATCTCTTGAGTCAGCAATGATGGCAGCAAGTTTTTTGTTTGTTTTTTGGTGTCGGTATTCTTCTTGAGCACCATCATTCAAACGCATCAATTCTTCTTCAGTCATCCTTATTCAGGGTCCAATTTCCCATGCAGGTGAGCCCATGGAAAGTATCATGATTTGGGTCAGTTGCACTTTAATCCTCAAAGTGACATCCTTGCTTTTCAATACTGTAAAGTCCTTAGGCAGCAGATTTACCCAATGCAGTGTTTCTTTTCATCTCCTGACTGCTGCTTTCATGAGCATTGATCGTGGAGCCAAGGAAGATGAAATCCTTGACAACTTCACACTTTTCTCCATTTATCATGGTGTTATCTACTGGTCCACTTGTGAGGATTTTGATGATCTTTCTATTAAGTTATAATCCATATCAAAGGCGGCAATCCTTGATCCTCATGATCAGGTACTTCAGATCTTTTCATTTCAGCAAGCAAGGCTGTATCATCTACATATCACAAGTCGTTATAAGCCTTCCTCCAATCCCAATGCCACATCCTTCTTCATATAATCCAACTTTTCTAGTGATTTGCTCACAATACAGACTGAACAAGTATGGTAAGACGTTACAACCCTGAGGCACACCTTTCCTGATTTTTAACCATGCAATATTCCCTTGTTTTGTTTACACAACTGCTTCTTGATCCATGTACAAATTCCTCATGAGCACAATGAAGTGTTATGGAATTTCCATGAATCTCAAGTATTATCCATAGTTTATTATGGTCCACGCAGTCTAATTCTTTTGCATAGTCAATGAAACATGAGGAAACATCTTTCTGGTAGTCTCTGCTTTGACCCCCAAATCCATCTGACATAAGAAATGATATCCCTTGTTCCACATTTTTTTTCTGAATCTCTAGCAATTCCTTATCCATGTACTGTTGCAGTCATTGGTGAATGATGATCAGTAAGATTTTGTTTCATGAGATATCAATGGTGGTGGTCTATAGTTTGAGCATTCTGTTGGGTCACTGTTTTTTGGAATGGATGAAATGTGGATTTCCTCCAGTTGGCCTTGGGCTGCTAACCTCAGGGCCAGCAGTGTGAAACCACCAGCTCCCCTTCGGGAGAAAGATTAGATTTTCTGCTCCTATAAAGGGTTACATGACCAGAAACCCACAGGGGCAGTTCAACTCTGCCCTGTACAGACGCTCTAAATTGTAATTGACCCAATGACAGGGAATTTTCTTTGCATGTAAAAATATCACATATTTGAAAGAGCAGTATAAACAAACATTTAAAAACAAACATCAAGGGCTGAGCCCCAGTGGCATAGTGGTTGAGTGCGGGACTGTGGCCCACTGGGTTGGCGGTTCAAATCCAGCAGCAGCTCTCTAGGAGCAAGGCTGGGCCTACTACTCCCACCCAGGGAGCAGTGATGCCCACAAAACAAAACAAAAACAAAGTTAAGCCCTTTGAGGGTAGAGACCGATATCGTGTGCTTCTCTTTGCGGCTTCTAGGAAAAAGGCTCCTGCCATTGGGTGCTTAATAATAATACATTGATAGCATACTGATAAGCTTCATTCTTACAATGGCAAAATGCAAAGCTGTAGGGTCCTTCTCTAAGTGGCGTCTGGAAGTCATTCAAAAGACTGGCAGTAAAGAGACATGACACAGAGTGATGTGAACTTCCCATCTTCTGAGTTTTCCCAAAAGGCTCCTTTGTGTGCACCATGCGGTGAACATTGAACTGAGCGGGAAGCAAGCGGCGGCTCACGGCTGATCCATCTTGTCCCAAGAGGCAGGCCCCCAAATCCACTCGTTTGAGGCAGAACGTGGGCATGGGTGTGTCCCCAAGTCTGACTCTCTCACTGTTCCTCGGATTTATCCCATCGTGCCAGGCAGCAGTTAGGTTTTCTTCTGCAAGCCTTTTGGGTGTGTTTTCATGTCTGATCCCTGTCTTCCTTTCCGCCCTTGGCAACTCTTACTCTCCCAGGATATAGGGAATCTGAACATGAAAGCCAATGTGACAGCAGATGGAGCCTTGGCCCTGGAGAAGGGACTGGCCACTCTGAAGAGTGAGATGAGAGACGTGGAAGGAGAGCTGGCAAGGAAGGAGCAGGAGTTCAACACAGACATGGACGCCGTGCAGATGGTGAGTGGTCGTCGCATCCCGCCTTCGGTCCCTTTAATCTGGTCTGTATGAGGAACACCCTTCCAAGACTGGCTCGTGCTTATTCTTCCACAGGTGATTACAGAAGTCCAAAGGGCTGACTCCAGGGCCAGGAATGCTGGATTGACAATCCAAGACACACTCAACTCACTGGATGGCATCTTACACCTGATAGGTATGTCAGTTACCCTCCATCTTCATCCCATGCTCTCTCCATCAGACTTACAGCTGATGAATATCGCGGTAGAACTGGGCCCCACAGGCTTTTCAGTGGCTGATTTTTTTCAGAGATTGATTGCCAGGCTTTTCTTCTGAGGCACCTCTGGGTGGAATCCAACAGCCAGCCTTTTGTTTAGCAGTCAAAAGTGTGAACTCTCTGCACCACACAGGGATTTCTGTTCCCTCACAAAACTGTAGTCATACTGGGACATAACAGGGGCCCTTGAGTTGGCTGTCTGGATAAGCTGGGGGAGACATGGAAGCAGTAAGATCCTGAGATGCTGCACAAGGGACTGAAGGGTACCAGCGGGGTGGGGGAGTAGGAAAGTAGGTTTCCCCTGGGAGGCCACCCAGAAGAAAACAGATTTGAACTGAAATCCTGGATTTATGTGGAATTGGTATCAAGTACTCATTTAACCCGTTGTATCAAACTTGGACTAGAGATGGAAATCTTCAGAAACTGACTGACTCCCCTTCTCCAGTTCAATAGAATGACTTTAAACCTGTGTGTGTGTATATGTGTGTGTGTGTGTGTGCGTGTGTGTGTGTGTGTGTGTGTGTGTGTGAGAGAGAGAGAGAGAGAGAGAGAGAGAGAGAGAGAGAGAGACCGCCCTGAGAGGCGATTGTTGTCTGCATGGTTATACTTAGGGCCCTGCTCTGTGCTCCAATGAGCCAGTGGATAAAATGCCCTCTAAAGGAATACAAACTCCAGTTGAAATGGTAGCTGTTCAGTGTCTTGAAAATGGTAATGAGACTCATGGGACTGCAGAGAGGAGACAGTAACATCACTGGGGGAGACATAAGGGGGTTTGTCAGAAGGGTAACCACAGAATCTCCCAGGATCTGAGGGGGCAGGGCTGTGGGTGGGTGGGTGGGAGCTGCAGCATGAGGGGCCCCCACAGCAGCGGCATCACCTCCAACACCCATCGGATGGTGTCTCCCACCTAAGAGGTATATGGAATACCCCCACCCTTTAGGCACCATGTTCCATCTGACCTCCCTATGATGCGTGTCAGTGTAAAATGGGGCTCGTGGGCACCATGGGTTACTGCTCTGGGTGACGTCGCCCCAGTGATGCCATGGAGGTTGATGGGACCTGTGACTGTGCCCACAGTGCTAACGGCAGCGTATATCAGACACTGAGTCTGGCCATTCCGTGGTGTGGTATCACTGGAGTCTTAGAAAAGTTCTGCAAGAAAGATTTTGTCGTTTATTTTACAAAGGAGTCCATGGAGGCTTGCAAAGGCATCCTGGTGGTAAAGTGGTTGACGCTCATTGGAAAGTCAGTGCTTTGAGCCCAGCCGCCACTCCCTGGGACAGAGCCGTGACAGTCTATTTCCAGACAGATTATTGTCTTGGAGGCACAGTGAGGCAGTTCTATTTACTATCAGTTGCAATCATCACTTGATAGCCCTCGGTTGAAAATGAGGTGCCTCGATTAATCATGCCCTGGGGGTTGCCTAATAAATTACGGAGACAGAATTTGAACTCAGGTCTCCTCGTCTTCAATGATTATGCCCTGCTCTGGCAGCTTCTGGGTGCTTCCCTCCTTGTCCCTCAGCTTATTTCGTTTTCTTTGTATGTCATGGAATTTGGATACATTTTGAATTGTCCTCACTCCAAATTAAGAAAAACTCTGCTGAAAAAAAAAATTTTTTTTTAAAAGAAAGAAAGAAAAACTCTGCTGGGTCCGCCTTTTTGTTCAGGTGTTGTTGCTATCTTCCTTGCTTATTGAGTCCATGAACAAGGTATTGTTCTAGGTACATTAAATCCAACAGGGCAATCAAATACCTTGGATGCAACTCAGATGCATGAAGCTGGCTAGTCTGGGGTTTGACTGGCTCGAGGACCACTCAAGCCCATTTGAGCCAGGACTGGCCAGGTGGCTTTGCCTCTAAAACATTAGTTATAGAATGGCTTGTGGGTGAAACAATGTGCTTGAGCTTCCAATTAAGCATAAACTAAGATTTAGCTAGATTCCCACTATTTGGGGCCAGAAAGGAAGCCTTACATCATTTCCTAACAGCTGGAATCCATCCCCAAACACAAAGCATACCTTGGCCTTTAGAAACCCTGAAGGCAGCCAGTTTCTAAAGGTCTTCTAGAAGAAAAACAAGCTACTCCCTAAGGGCCCTTCTGAAAGCATGCCTTGCAGTTGACTCTGAGCTGTGCTGAGCAGACACCCGGCCAGTGCTCAGTCCCTCTGACCTCTGACTTCCCATCTTTCCAGAGTGTGTCCTATGGCCCTATTGCAAAGAGAAAACCCCAAACTCTTTATTGCTGAACAATCGAGCGCGGGGTTTTGAGCTGGACTGTTCTATAATCCCTGTAGTGAGGTTATTGCTCTCAGAACTTATTAAGATCTTGTCTACCTTTGAATATGCCTTTTCAATCCCCGGCATGCTCTTTTCTCTGGGCAGGTGCAAATAGGAATCAGTTCAGGGTACAGGAGAGACAGCAGATGCTCAAGAAGATGTGACCCAGGTCTCTGTGTTGACCACTTTTCCATTCCCTCACACAGACCAGCCCGGAGGCGTGGATGAAGACAGCCTGAACTTGCTGGAGCAGAAGCTTTTCCGGGCCAAGAGCCACATCCATAGCCAGCTGCGGCCATTGGTGTCAGAGCTGGAAGAGCGGGCACGTCGGCAGAAGGACCACCTCCTCTCCCTGGAGACGAGCATAGACGGGATTCTGGCAGATGTGAAGAACCTGGAGGACATCAGAGACAACTTGCCCCCAGGCTGCTACAACACGTTGGCTCTTGAACAACAGTGAAGCAGCCATAGCGATTTCTCAACGGAGGTTCTTGGGACACAGACTTCAGGGCTTGGGAGCCAGCTCATGTGGGTGGGGTGGGATGGGGACATTGGAACATGCGAATGGGCGTGTTCAGGTCAACTGAACCTGACCCCATGACTGAGACTTTGGCCAGGCAGATGTCTTAATGCATCAAGGCTATTTGCTTTCTGGTGCCAGGGAATGAGGAAAAATAATATTGGGTGTATGACTGACCAAGCTCCTGGGCCCCTGAGAATAGAGTGGATGGAAGGACAAACTGCCTGCGCAAGTATTCGCTTCCTTCAGAAAAGCCATAACCTGTGAGTCCTGGGGAAGGGACAAGAGCTGCCAGGTTATCATCAGTGTAGTTGTTGACTGGTGGAACCACAGGAAAATGCTCTGGCTTTGCCTGGGGGTAAAATCCTTCATCAGGTCAAAACGGAGAGAGAAACCCACTCACTCTGTGGCCAGTACACTACCTTTGCTCTGTCTGGTCTATGCAAGCTGCTGGCTTCTCGGATGTCCTTCCACTTTCCGCAGCCCATGGACCAGGCGCTCCACTTTCATACTGGAAGCAGTGTGGGAGGCACCAGGCCCACTGGGCTTGTCCATTTGGAGCGGTGCTGTTGGAGGCCCTACCGTCTTCAAATTCTTCTGGGTCTTTCTTCTAATGATGTCACAGCATCTTAGAGATGGCAATTCTCTTAAAGCATTCCTTCTAGCACAGAGCAAATATTGGGAAAGTATTTACTTTGGGGTTTCAACATGATAGAAAAATATGGCTTGGGTCTCAAAAGGGGTGAAATTATATAGAAGATTTATTAACTCTAATCCCATTCCACTCTTTAAACAATTTTTAAAAACACCCAAAAACAGCCCATGTATTTACCTTATTCTCTCTGCCTTTCTTCCCCATCTGGACAGAGAATATTCCTGTCCAGACTTGAGCCAGGTAGAACCAGATCCTTCTATCTTTCCATCCATCCATCCATCCAATCATACAACTATTTATTGATACCTATTGTGTGCTTCCAGCTGGGGGTACAGTGGTGACACAGTCTCTGCCTCTCAGAGTTAACTGTCTATTGAGGAAAACAGACATTAAGAAAAACAGAAATTTAAACTTCTAAAACATTATCACAAGTAGTGTTTATTGCAGTGGCCTTTGGTTTGCAACCTCTTTACTCAATAGAACAGATGTTGCAAGACACTCTCCTGGGGCCACTTGAATTTGGGCAAAGCTGAGATCGTTCTGGGTAGCGCATACTTGTCATTACTCCAGCGGTCCCTCCACCCCTTTCCACAGTTCATTGCAACACACTGCTGAGTCACGAGAACACCCACCAGTAGGAATGGCTGGAGAATCCAGAGGCACTTCCCTCTCTACCTGGAAGACTGGTGCTACTTCACCTCTGTATTTCCTTGGCTTTTCATGCTGTGTTTAAATAAAACAATGAGTGTGCAAAGTCTGTGGTCGGTTTCTCATTGACTCAATTCTCAGTCCCAAGTGGAGACCCCAAAATGATGGAAACAAGGGTGCTGTGGAAAGAGTCAAGGGTCCAAAGCTAGCACCTTTCCACCTTGTCCTTGAGCACCCCGCCTTACTCCTTCTCCCTGGAGGATGGCCAGAGGCGCTTTCATACGAAGTGTGAAGGAGGGCCAATTTCTGGAGAGTCCAGGCCAGGATGCAAGAAGTCATGATTTTCATCAGCTAGGTTTTCATGCCTCTTAATAAAGTACAAGCACGCCCCCTGACTCAGAGCCACAGTGGCACAATGGCTAACTACTCAGCATCTAGCTGAGAGGCTGACGGGTCAGTTGGCCAGTGGCTTCACAGGTGGAAGGGTGTGTTGATGTGCTCCTGGCCAGATCTCCACCTAGCAAAACCCATGGGGGCAGTGTCCCATTGTCCTAATGGGTCACCTGAGGATGGGATTCATTGGATGGTGCCATATGTACAACAGCAGCTGGAGGGCTAGAGAAAGGACTTGCCTGTCCTTCACCTTGACTCACAGCATTGTGACGGCTTTGATTCCCTTGTGTGGACATGTGTATTCTGTGGAAGAACACTTGGAAACCCCCTCGTAGCCTACGTTCCATCTTGAAAATCATCCCTTGCAGCTAGCAACTGGTTCCCTGAAGAGATACATGTCTTGATAACTTACTCTATGATGAAGACCCCACCTCTACAACCAATAAACACAACCAGTAGACATTTATTTCTTGCTCCTCTACCAGACTGAGTGACGCGGTCATAAAAGGATCCCTCACTGGGACAGCACTGTAAGAAACCACAAGGATGCTTTCCATGGCAAATGGGAGATGATCCTTTTGTAGCAATAGGGAATGGGGAAAAGCCTTCTGGAACTCTGTTGGTATAGAAATGATCCCCTCTCACCTCTAAGGAGCTGGGTGGGGGGTGGGAATGGGGTGGGTGGAAGCTTAGAGATAGTTTATCAAGAAACTAGTCTCTTGTCTCTCTGGACCTGATCATGCTAAGATAAAGGAATTTTCCTTTGGATTTATCCTCAGTGATTTGTAATGGAAAACATGGAGTGTTTTCTGAGTTATTGGACTGTTAACAGACTATTAGACACATCATCATCATCATCATCATCATCATGTAGTTTGACTCACAGGGACTTCAGTTTGGAGAGGGGGGCTGGAATGAAACCATCCATCCACTCTAATGTCTCCATCACAGCTGTGTTTCTGAGCTGACTGCAGGATGTGGTTTCTTTCCAGGACGTGTGAGGGGCTAGAGAAAAGGCTAAGAAGAGACTTAGCAATGCTCAATGTTTGGGCCAAATTTTAAGGACCAGGAATATGTTTATCATGTCTTCTTTGAATGCTTTCACCTGGTCATGGGAATGTGAGGGGTTCTTTCTGTGATTCAGTGTTTCCACCTGGGGAGCACAGATGAGGATTTCTCTCTGTTTTCTCTAGACACTTGACTCCCCGTAGTTCCATGGCACAGCCCAGCATTGGAAGCTTACGCTTTACAAGGGCAGACACATAGAGGTCTAGTAAGATCTGACAAAGCCAAAAGCTGTCAGGGGCAGAAATTAGAGAGAAAATGGAAATATTTTCCACTAAAGCAAGTGCTTGCATGGTGCTGAGACCATACCCTGGTGGAGACGGAAAGCCTGGGAGAGCTGGAAAAACAAGCCCATCCGGCAGAGTGAGGTTTCTCTGTGTGTTAGTTTGGGTCTAGTCTGCAAATCCTGTCAGTGCTGATGCCCACTTTTAAATAAGCTCGCAGAACTCCGTCCTCTTGGGACAGGAAAAGACGAACAGCAGTATTTGGCTTTGTGAGCAGAGTAACATGCATAGATATAATTAACACAGCAGGGTTACCCAGCATCATGGAGACGTGCTACCAGAAAACCCCACGCAACCTGTCCCTCATACACGCACACATACTCACAAGGCTGGCCAAAGTAATTCTTTAAAACTTAACCTGACAACCAAGTAAAAACAATCTCAAACTCCCTGCCATTGAGTTCATGCCGACGCATCATGAGCCTATGGACAGGGTAGGCATGGCGCTGTGAGTTTCGGAGATTATACCTCTTTATGGGAATGGAAAGCCTCACACGTCTCCCAAGGAGCAGCTGGCGGTTTCAAACTGCTGATCTTGCAGGGAGCAGTCCAATGTGTAATCACAACACCAGCAAGGTTAACATAGCTAATCTTTAAATTGGCTGTTCTAACTTTTTTTAACTTTCTGAGTCACAGCTGATATTCTATGACAACCCCAATTTAGATCTACACCAATGCAGGCTATGTGTTAACACTCAAAGAGGAAATAACAGTATTTACAGTAGCATCGAACAATTAACACATTAATTTGGTTTTCTTTGTTTACCCTTTCCAAACAAATTGTAGGTTTAACGATTGCTGCTTTAATGAAGGTATTTCATGCCAGTAAATTAAGTTATTCAAGTTTTTCATGTTCACAAATGTATTTTCATTTCATAAATTACTAGTTTCCTCACGAAGCCAACCACCACCACATCAAGTCAAATTAAGTAAGGGCTCAGATTCTATTTTTAAAAGTAGAGAACGTTGCCATGACTTTCAAATGGGCTGGTTTTCTTTCATGCTGGCAACCTGGGGTGGGCTGTGTTTTCTGATGTGTGGCCTGTGTGAAATCACTCGACCCCCAAATCTTCACACCTGTGGGCACTCATCAAGGAGGCTCAAGGGCCAGCCAGTCATTCTGCCACTCACAAGCAGAAAAGAACTCCAGAGCAAGACACGAGACTCAGTTAGCATTGTCTTATTTATTAACATCATCGAAACATTTTGCTGATAAAACTCTTGTCCGTGACTATTCTAGCAACAAAATTTTACTCAAAATATTTCACTGTGAAATGACGTGGCAACTTGAATGCGATCGTTCTTAGTGAATTGATTTCCATAAAGCAAAATGTACTCTGGAAATGGCAGATTCCGTGACCAAAAAGGTGATTCAAGAAAACGCTTCCCCCTCCCCATGCCAAACCTGCAGACCCTTTGCATCCAGCTGAGCTCTGGACCCTGGGCTCAGAGTAAAGACGAGAAGGCAAGGAGCTGAAACTCGCCTCTCACTAACCAGAACAGTCTACCAAGACGTTCCCACTGCGCACAATGAGGAGGCTACAGGAGGCCATGTGCAGGAAGGGGCTCACTGGGCGGCTAGAGGCACGTGCCAATGAGATGAATGGGATGGAGCACATGTACCATGACACAAGACGAACCCAACGTGTGCCGTCCCAGCCTCAGTGCCAGCTCCCCCTGGCCCAGCTGACATGCGGGCTCTGCTCTAATAACTTTAGGAGAGACGCTCAGCTTTTCGTGGTCAACTCACTGAATGTGCATCACTCTTCTGATAGATAAAATCAAATCACAGACTTCCCTCTCTTAGGCCCCACCATGTGCACGTGTGCATGCGTGCGTGTGTGTGTGTGCGTGTGTGTGTGTGTGTGTGTGTGAAGAATGGAGTTGGCCTCTTAAAGTATAGGTCGTTTCCCCCCATCATGCTTTGCCTCTCACTGTAGTTTCACTATGAAGTCGTGCTTTCTGCTCATCTCCCACAGGAAGTTCTTGAATCCCTTCAGAGAAGCTGGGGCATGAGATGAAGGCTGGCAGAGCTGTCTCCAGATGCTCCAGCTCTGGGTGGCAGGCACTGCAGTAAGAGACATGCCTCTCCTATTGCCAGTGACAAAAGCAGGAGGCAAATGCCTCTGGGCTGTTGGGGTCAGGGGACTGCTGGCAACCCAGATGCAGGAGAAGCCTTCTTTGAGGATGATCACCGACACAGAGGGCTTCCTTCACGCCGGTTCTGACACATACCCGTCATTCGGGAGAAATGGAAGGAACATGTTATTTCTGTGAGGCAGGACATCAGACTCCCGCCCATTCTTGGCACCCTCCTTGCGGCCATGTCTTTCTCACGCTCTCTGAGCCACGTCAGCCACGGGCTGGCCTTGCTAGGAAGGAACAGGCCCCTGAGAGGGCAGGTACTAGAGGTCAACTTGTGGTTTCCACTTCAACCTGGGGTCTTCTCGCTAGAGTGGCCTGGGACTGGGTCACAGCCACAGCGCCCTGCCCTGGAGTTAGAGCTGCCCATGCTCCCTCAAGAAAACGTGGACTGGCTGGGAAATAAACGGAGGATTCGGAAAGAACAGCGGCTGGTGTATCCTTATATTAAACCCCAAACCAAACAAACTCCTGGACATCGACTCCATGCTGACTCAGAGAGACCCTTGATGGGTTTCTCAGACTCCAGCTATTACCAGGAGTTGAAAGCCCCGTCTTTCTCCTGAGGAGCCGCTGGTGGTTTCAAAATGCCGACCACACAGAGCACAGTCCAGCTGGGAACCACTCCATCACCAGGCTCCTTCTAGTAAAAGATAGTTATTTTTTAGCCTGCTCCCTGTGGGCCACCATGCTCAGAATGGTCCCAATGTTTTCCATTACTCTTCTTGTTATCCTCTTCTTTTCCTTTGCTGAACTCACTCTCAGCTCTTCCCCCTCCACCTTAGCATGCTGAGCCAGCCCAGTGCTTTCCCGGGGCTGAGGACCAGGCAGGTGTGGCCCCAGTAAGAGTGGACCTGAGATACACAGGTAATCTGATCACTCTTGGGTCGGTCCAGGCAGATCCCCACACTTTGCCTTTGGAGTCGACCTGAAAACCCTGCATCCTTGCAGATGCATATCCCCCTGACTTCATTCTCCTTGTTTGCCTGGACAAGGCTTCTTCTATCTTTCTCTCCCCAGAAGCCCAATTATCCTGAACATTCTTAGTCTTTCACAAAGTAATCCTTTCTTGGCATCAGAGGGTCTGTCTCTGGGATTCCTTGCAAATGCTTGCGCCTGGGTTTCTCAGGGAAACTCAGCTTCCTCACTCACTCGCACATCCTCTCCTAGGATCAAAATGCACAAAACAGCATGTGGGAGCACCTGGGACAGATAAAAGGTAAGAAAAAGATGCCTGCTCAATCGTATAGAGATGTGGAAGGAGAGGAAGAAAATGTGAGGTGCAATGGTCTAAGGGTCAGGGAAACAGCATCCTCTGCCAGATTCTACACTTGCTATGTCACTTTAGATCAACCTTTTAACCCTGTGAACCTCTGTTTCCTCATCTTTTAAAAGAGCAGATTGCTTCTAAAGTTGCTTCCTGTTGTATGAGTCTGTGATCCTTGGCCAAGTACTGAGAGCCAAGAATAAGGTCTTCCTTTTCTCCTGAGAAGATTATCCCCGCAATCCTTGAGGAAAGACATCCCCAGGAATGCTGCACTCCCCTGTTCCTCTGCTGAACCCAGTTCCTTTTCCTGAGAGTGAGGAACAGCTGCTGCAGAGGCGACCGAGTGGGATGGAGAACACTGTCTCTAGTCAGGTCCCAGCTGGTGCCTCCTGGGCCATAGACATTGCTACACCTTCATTAACAACTCGCCTCTGCTTGGAGACCGTTCCTTATGGATATCCTCACGGATGTCAGGAACCCCAGGGCTGAGACTAGAAGAAAGATGCAGAACCTGGGACAGTCACTTGGCACTTTCCAAGCAGGACATGGGGACAGTGTTAACGAATAGAACAGGGCCAGTCAAACCGTATTTCCCCAGGCCACCGAGGGAGATGGGAGATGAGGAAGAAGAGGGACAAGCATGGTACATTCGTGTGGTATAAGGAGGCTTCCGACTACCCCCAGATCTCTCTTCTGGAAACCTACGCCATTGTCAGGTTTATTTCCACAAGTGGCTACGGAAACAGCTAGACTCTCCAGGACCTGGAAGGAGATAGGACCCAGGACTCAAGGCCAAGCACAGCTCATGAGAAAGACTTGGCTGTGGGTCCCCCCGTGTGGGCGAGAATCAGTCATCCTGACTTAACAATGGTTAAACAAATGGTTTTCCCCACATCATCCCGGACTTAAAGGATGATGTTTCCCAGCCAGGTGGGCAATATGTAATCTCCATCACAGAGCTCTCTTGGGTGGAATCCATTCCTGATGTGTTTCGTGTAAGAAATTGTGGCACTATCAGAATCAGGTCTCGTGTATGGGATTCTTCTTGGATGTAAAGCTGACTCCCAAAGGCTGGGGCTGCCAGGGGCCTCAGGCTCTGCCCATCAGCCACAGCTCAGATAAAGGCCCAGGCATATGGCACCAGGGCAGCGCTTAGGAAATGAGAATGGGGTGGCTTTGTGTGGGTGTGGGTCCAGAGCACCTGGACTATGGTCTTCTGCAACTTAGGAAACGAACTCAAATTCGTCTGTAAAACCTTGCTGTTCCCACACTTATCTCCCAGGCTTCAGACCCTTTTGATCAAAGGTTGTGTGTGTGTGTGTGTGTGTGTGTGTGTGTGCACATGCCAGGAGCGCAGATGTGCCTGGGCCCTCTTTATGAGGTGCGACTCTCATGGAGTTACTGAGTGCTGAGGCTGGCTCTGGTAGCCCATCAAAGAGAAAGTCATACCACAGAAGTGCATCAAGACTACAACATTTCATCCAAGGTCTGGGAGTGAGGGGAATACAAAAGAAAAAGAAAAATAGCCCTTTGTGGTAAAGGGCATGCTGGGAAGGCGAGTGCCTGAGCCGCCTCCCCAGAGCATGCTGGGAGGATGGGCACCAGAGCCGCCTCTCTAGAGCATGCTGGGAGACGGACACCGGTACATCTCCAAGGACTGTACTTTCCCCGATCCCCCGCCCCCTTTATTCCCTCACCCACCCCAACCCAGAGACTAGAGGAAAGTTAGTCCCGAGAAGACTGTGGAGCCGAGTATGCCATGGTTCTCTGCAGGCTCCCCCACACTGTGGAGGTTAAGTCAGCGGGTGGGGAGGACAGTCAGGATGAAGAGATGGAGAAACAGAGAGGCAGGAGAGGAACAGAGGCTGGCACAGACTGAAGGGGCCAGAGGGTTGGTGGAGTGGAGCGGAGGGTTCGGGAGCCGCTAGCCAGAGGTATTGATGTACAGCTGACTCTTGAGGATGTAGTCGATGACGGGCTGAGACAGGTAATCCACCACGTGACCGTCCCCATGCTGCAGGGCCAGCCTGGACAACAAGAAACCATTCATCAGATGGGCACCCTTTAAGCCACTCAGGACTCACCTGCTCAGACTCTTCCAAGAAGAGAAACAACTAGAGCACTGCTAGGGGTCTCCCCAGAACCACCATGTACCAGTCGTTCCTTAGGCTAAGGACACAGCACCCGTTCTAGAACAACTCCAGAGTTGTCCTCACAAGGTCCTCCCCAACCTAAGGACACCATCTCATCATCGCTCTGAGGAACCAAGGACCAGTTATAGGAGCCATTCTGATCTACCTTCTCTCTGCTTTCTCCTCTACGACATGAGGCTCTTGGTGGCCATCTCATGCCAGGAGCTACGAGTCACTATACAAAGCCTGAGAGGAGGGCCCAGCACACAAGAGTCACGTCAGTAGAAGGTTCCCTATTACCATTTCCTTCTGTTGGGCTCCTCCCTGTGACAGTCACTAGATGGAAAGTGAACATAAATGTGTCTAACTGTCCACTTCTTTTCCTACCTACAGGAAGAAATGTCACCAGGACATTGGAATGTCCCTATGTGCTGTTGGTCCCACTAAAACTTCTTGAAGAGGCAGGTGTGCGGCCACACCATGATGGCAACATCATCAGAATCTCCCAGTCAGCAGATCTCTGGCCACAAGGCCCAGAAATCTCAATTCAGTAGGACTCTGTGGAGCACAAGACTTTCTCTTTGGGTCTGATTTTTCACAGTGACTCTGGTGGGCAATACTCCCATCTCCATGCACTGTCATTGGGTTTCTGCCCTCCCTCCCACTTGATGCTACTCTTACAAATTCAATTATAACTCCCAAGGATAGAGTTCAATGAACTCATGAGTCCTGGACCTCTTTTTTTTTTAATGTGATATAGATGATAATGCTCTTCATATTTACATTCACTTCTTTGATTTCTGGGCCACCAAGTGTGGTGGGTTTCACTGTTTTTTAACCTTCTTTGAAATGAGGATGTTCCCTATAGACAGGAGTCCTTAAACTACGGCCCACGGGCCACATGAGGCCTGCTGAGGACATTTATCTGGCCCACCAGGTGTTTTTGCTGCCACTGCCTGTCCTGCTTAGCAGTCGACTCATCCCGGGCCCACAGTGAATTTGTTTATAATTTTTTTAACTGTAGTTTGGCCCTCCAATGGTCTGAGGGACAGTCGACTGGCCCCCTGTTTAAAAAGTTTGAGGACTCCTGCTGTAGACATCTTATTGACTCTCCTTTGAGCTCATCCACAACTGTCCTTCTAATGCACACGTGTAGGCTCACGGCTCTCTACTTCATGCTTTCAGTTCCCTGTCTTCCATCGATCTCGCCATTCCATTAGATGTTTCCACTTACGGCTTATGGTAGAGACTGTTAACTGAATCCTAATATCCACTCTCTCCTTTTCCCAGGTGGAAGTAGACCCTTCTGTGTCTCAGCTGGCAACATGGCTTCCTAACTCTAAAGCTCAGTCCCTAACTCCATTGAATTCAGCTGGGTGTGGCCAGGCAACTGAGGCCAAGACTGAGATGGTGAGATGCCACGGGAAGTGACACATGACACTTCATTTTATCTTCTTTCTTTCTTTCTTTTTTTAAAAATCTTCTTTCAAACAAATATTTTTTCCATGGGCTGTACCTTATCTTTCCCTCTGGCTGAGAACAAGTCATTACGAGAGCTGCAGACCCAGAGATGGGAACTCCGTGCTAAAGATGCTCCTTAATGCTTTTGAGGATTCCATGAAGGACAAAAACAAAACAAAGCAAAAACCCCAAACCCAAACCTGTTATTGTTAAGTTGAGAGAGGGAAAAGGGACTTTAAAAAAAATCTGGGTATTAGAGTATTTTTATTATGGCTTCTCAGCCTACCCCTTAAAATGTCATATTTCATAAATAATCTCTCCCTTTCAAACCAGCTCAGGCTAGAGGTTTGAAGGCTTTCCCCCTTTCAGAATCCATGACTGGGGACAAGCCTATGGGGTCCAAACAAGACCCGAGGCCCGAGTCCCAGGTGGGCCCTGATTTGGAAGAGGCACATGGAACTGTGCATCCTGCTCGGCCAAGGGCTGTCTGGCCATTTGTCACACGCACCTGCTCTTGGTTGAACTGACCACAGACATGGGATGGTTGACATCATCCTTCACCACCATGATGTTGTTCTGGAGAAAGAGGAGAGGGGGCGATGGTCAGGCACTCACACGGAACCCCTGTGCTCCTACCCACCCCCACCTCCCTGGCTTCTCAGAGAAGGGTCTCAGCAGAGTCCTCTCAGCCAGGCGCTGGAGGAACTCACTTTGTACTTGCGGAGGATTGAGGAGTGGTTCATGATTTGGTCTGTGTCAGCTGCTTCTCGGGGCACCACCACGATCCCAAAGTCCCCAACAATCACCTCCATCTGAACAAGAGGGGTAGGACAGTAGAGATTGAAAGAAGAGAGACCGAGACACCGTTAGAGAGACTCCGATTCCCACCCCGTCAAGTAATTACTTCATGAGGTTGAACTATTGCACAGGTAGAATCTCAAGTTTTAATTCCAAACTTGGCTTCTCCAGTCAGTTCCATCAGTTCGCGCCTGCACATTCCAACCCTGGCGTCTGGGTTGCTTGAGTGAGTGGTGAATGCCTGACACACAAGAACCATCTTGAGAAGAATACTTCTAGAGTGAATGAGAGGCAGTGGTGATTCCCCACGAGAGTTTTTGCTTTCCATTTAGGATAGCCAGATTTGATTTCCAACCAATGAACCACAAGCACAGTCACCATTTGTCTGTTACACAGATCCGTTGACCAGGAAGAACAAATTTGGAAGTGTGGAAGATTTTATGCCAACTTGACCAGTTTGATGTTTCCTTGAGGGTCGGATCTTTTCTGTAAAGAAAATGGTGAGGAATTTTCTTTCCCTTGTTTACCCTTTTCTTTCATCCTTGATGAGACTCAAATGCCTCCAGGGGTGGTCCCACGTGGGCAGCTGACCCTGGGAGCCAGCTCCAAGCGGTTGGTGTGCTGCCATGTGCTCATCATCTCTGCAGCAACCAGCCTGGGTCACTCTGCTTCCTGCTTCCCCAACCTGTACCATCGGCGGCAGCTATGTGAGCCTGAGCGGGCCCCTCTGGCTAGCATTGGGCCATGGACTTAAGTTGAACTGAGCTAGGATACCTTCTTGATATAAAAGTACTCATTGGGCTGAGCCCTGGTGGCACAGTGGTTGTGTGCGGGACTGCGGCCCACAGGGTTGACGGTTCAAATCCAGCAGCAGCTCTCCAGGAGCAAGGCTGGGCTTCCTACTCCCATCAGGGCAGTGAGGTCACACACAAAAAAGTGATCATGGTTAGAAGAGCTATGAGATCCCTCAATAAAATGATCTATTAAAAAAATTACTTCTTAGGGCTGAGCCCCAGTGGCGTAGTGGTTGTGTGCAGGACTGCGGCCCACTGGAACGGAGGTTCAATTCCAGCAGTGGGGCTGGGCCTCCTACTCCCACCACCGGAGAGCAGTGATGCCCCCCCCCCCAAAAAAAAAAGAAAAAAAGAAAAATTACTTCTTGACGTAAAGTTCTTTCATACACGTCGATGAGTGTTACTGGTTCTGTTTCTCTAGACAACCTGGCCTCACATAGGGAACTACTTTCTCCAAGTCGGCCAATGGAGACCTATCAATCATATGAGCTGAGCTGAGCACAGTCTCTGCTGCGGATGGACTCCCCAGTCACAGGGAACTACTTCCTCCAAGTCAGCCAATGGAGACCTATCAATCACAAGAGGCTGAGATCAGTCTATGCTGAGTCCATACCAGTAGTCCTCCTTGGAGGCAGGAGACACTATCTCTTCTCAGTTCACTCCTTGGAGACTCTACTGACAAGACACACTCCCCAGACACAGGGAACTACTTCCCCCATCAGTCAATGGAGACCTATGGATCACAGGAGGCTGAGCGCAGCCTCTGCTGGGGTGGGATGGACTGAAGAGAAACTAACGGCAACGAAGACTAGGTGAGCACATGTTCTTTCTCCTATTTGTGCAAGTCTCCTCCACGTTCCAAGGCTCCCGATGTATGGATTCAGAACACTGTAGGACAACACAATGGACACACATTCCTTCCCTGGGAGATGCAGCTCCTGCTCTCCAGCAAGCCTAGCCCAGCTCTCTCTTGCAAAGGACTGAGATGCACCCTCTGCTTCCCTGGGCCAAGCTGCTGCGAGGCTCCAGAGCAAAGGGAACCGTGGAAGTGTTTGGAAGGCGCTGCTCAGTGCCCCTCAGGGACAGGTGGCTGCTACTACTGGAGCACACTCCTGAAGTCAGCCCCCAACGGGAGCTGTCTGCCAGAGTGAGAAATGAACCTTTCTTTACAGATGAAAAAAAAAGTTCCCCATTTTCTGATTACAGAAATAGAAGTTTGGGGAATTGAGGGAGGTGGAGTGGACATAGAAATCCCTCACAGAGATGCACTCCAAATGTTAATTTTTTATTGAACTTCTGCCTGGTGTTTTCCTTTATGCAAATAAGTGCATAGGCCGATAGTGAGATTAAACTGAAAGATGAGTTACTTCCCCTGCCTTCTTTTTGTCCACTTAGCGCTACTGTCTGGACATTCTCTCGAACTGTTACAATATTAGAACATAGCTTTAAGCCATCTATACACCATAGCACCTCATTGTTTTACTGCTCCATGAGAAATCATGTGTGGCAGTCACCTAATCTGGTGTCAATTTGAGGATTAAAGGTGTAGGGGTGGAGTCTAGCCTGTCAAACTGAAGATAGCCAATGAGACCTCTGTGTGGGCATAGTCTTCTCCTGAGAATTCTGGGAAATCCAGTTCTCCTTCTTAGAGGCAGAAGATGCTATCTCTCTCAGTTGACTCCCTTAGAGACTCTCGACTGACAAGACTTACACCTTGGGAGACATAGCAAGTAACAAGACACAAAGACCCACCCTAAGGCAGCCCTGGGTGCTGGAGAAATCACGCAGAGACCCCTGCCAGGGTTGGATGTTTCCAATGTCACTTGATCAAAAGACTTTCTATGCATTGGCCTGTGAGTTTCTACATTTGGCATCATTGCATGTGTTTCGTGAGTCTGAAGAGGATTTTACAGATGACTGTCAGACATATGGACTAATACTGGACTTATGGACTTGATCTGGGCTGGAATGTTTTCTCAATGTTCAATTGCCCTTGTATATAAACCTCTCCCTTACTTACATATGAGCGTCTCCATGAATTATTTCTCTAGTCTACCCACCTAACACACCATGATCCAGGAACCCAGTCCTCGATGGTGGGCCTCGTATAGTTACTTCTGATCTTTTTGTGATTATAAGTACAAAGTTGATGAGGATGATCCTGACACATAAATCTTTTACCACATCTCTGATGATTTCCTTAACACAGGCAGATCAAAGGCTGTGAACTGGACATATTTCCAGTTCTTGAGACATATTACCAAGTTGTTTTCTGGAAAACGTGTGCCAACTTTTATTTTCAAAGGGCCTGGAAGTTGTGGCACTGAATACAACTTGGAACTTGCCTAGGCTTATGTAGGTCTTGCCAATTAGGGCTCCCCAGTGAGGCAAGCAGGGGAGGAGGCAGGTTACTTCTAAGCAGTGTAGCTCATTACAGAAAACCTATTTAGGGGCAAGAGACCCAGACTTTATCCATGATTCTTATTGGGGTTCACCCAGAACCTCACCAAACGCCTCTTGGAGAAATGTCAAATGTGGTTTATGACCCCATGGATCTGGAGTGCAAAAGTAGAGTCTTGGGGGTGAACTGGCTCAAAGTTCTGGGTTCACCATCATGACCGTGATATTTTATGTCTGCTTGAATTTGTGTGGAATCCAACATACCAATCAGATAACAGTCTGACAACAAATTCTCTGAGGTGTGACCCCGTAAGAAAGACAGTGGGGACCTCTCCTCTCTCTTCATCTCCTTTCCTCCCTGCTCACCAAGATTTTGTGTCTGTCTCCAGTGGCAGTCGCAGGTGGACTGCCTGACCCTGGGAGCTGTTGCCCTGCTATCTAGCCACCGACTTTGGATCCACAAGACCCTGCACCCCTCAGCCTGTGATGGCCGTGCATCTGGCTTCACCATTCTGCACCATCAGCCTGCAGCTATGTGAGTCTGAAGAGGGTTCCAGCTAACAACGAACCTGTGAACTCCCATTGGACTGGACTGGGGTGCCCTCTTGATATAAAATTATTCCTTGCTATAAAGCTCTTTCTTATACACAGATGAGTGTCACTGCTTTTGTATCATGAGACAACGCAGCCTAAAACAGGAATTCACAAAGAATCTAAGGAACTGGTTGTCAAACTTAGCTGTACATTAGAAGCACCTTAGGAGCTTTCAAAAATCCCAAAGCCCAACTTACACCCAACGAAGGCATATTAAACCCAAATCTCTGGGAATGGGATTGAGACATTCATCCGTATAGTTTTGTGTGTTTGTTTGTTTGTTTGAACCTCTCAGGTGATTCTACTAGATAATAAAGCTTGAGAATCAGTAGTATATGTTCTGGATTAAAATGCCCGGGCACTGGGTAGGGCAGATAGAGAAAGAGGAAGAGCAAGCAGAGGAGTGGGGAAGGGAAGAGGGGATATTTCAAGGCTGGGATAGGGGGAGATTCCTAAGCTGTGTGGCCACGCAGATGTTTCACTCTATCTGACACCGATCCTAGGCAGCAGGCTCTGTCTTCCGATGAGTCTGAGGTGACAGAGGTGTCACCTGATGCAGGCACGAGTGGGGGTTTCAATGTAGGCAGTCTGGTCTAGAGCTTGGAAACCAAGGCTCTGCGTGGCAGCTTGGCCTATGGGGGAGCTGCTCTTTCTGCTCAGGAGCTAATGATTTGAGCAGCCAAGCGACCATAGGGTGGGGCTGCTCAGACGGTGGCTATGGCAAGCCGAAGGGGACATGGCTGCTTATGCTTTTCTCTTCCAGATACAAGTACCCATTTTGCCCCTGGAGATTCACCGGAAAGTGAGGGAGCTAGGGCCACAAGATGAGACATCCAGCTTCAGCTTCCTCTAGGAAGCACCCCTGTAGGGCTCGGGCCAGAGACTGCTGACTGCCCTGCCCCTGGGCACAGACCAGGGCCTGGGTGAAGTTTTCCTGGGCGTGTGTGTTGGAATGCGTATCACTCTCCATGGCTAAGCTGTCCTTTCCACTACCATCTTCATTCTCTGTCTGCACTGTCCTTCAGGGCACCATTCTCTTCCAGATTGTCCTCGGATCCCTCTGGTGACTCGGCTTTGGTTTCCCCTCATCTCTGTGAACTCAAAGTGTTGGTCCGCTCCAGGCCTCCGCCCTGAGCTCTCCTTTCTTTTCTATCTACATCACACCTTTCATTGATTGTTTCCAACCTATCGAAGGATCCCCAGCTCACATCTCCAGCCTGGACATCCCTGCTAAGTCCACACTGGGATGCCCCCTACGTGGATGGGGCATCTCAAACACTTATTGGTCCAAAACGGACTCTCAGGCCCACTAATAAAAACAAACAAAATTAAAAAAAAAAACAATTCTTCTTTCTACTGCAGTAAATGGAAAGTCAATTGTGGTTTCCAGGGTTTGGGGATTTCCCTCTTCCTCTTTTATCCCACAACAGATCATCTTAGTGACATGACCATCAAAGCAAATCCACACTCGCTGCCACTGAGTCCATTCTGATTCACAGCGACCCTAAAGGACAGGGTGGAACTGCCCTTGTGGGTTTCTGAGACTGTCACTCAAAAAAAATGTTTTTAGCGATATATAATTTACATATCATACAATTCAATAGTTCAATAATATGAAGACTTGTGCAATCATCACCAAATCAATTTGAGAACATAGTCTTCTCCCTTGTACTCATTATTCGCTCCCCATTCTCCCAAATCTCCCAAATCCACTATTCCTAAGGAAGAGTATGGTTCACAAAGATAAATACCATTACATATACAGTTTCGCATTATCAAAAATAACACACAATCTGGGCTGAGCCCCGGTGGCATAGTGGTTGTGCGCAGGACTGCGGCCCACTGGGACGGAGGTTCAATTCCAGCAGTGGGCTGGGCCTCCTACTCCCACCACTGGATAGCAGTAATGCACCCCCCCAAAAAATAACACACAATCATTCATAAGTGGATACATAGACAGAGAAGATGAACAAGTATGAGTAGGCAGGAGGGAAAAAACCCCACACAACCATATATAGGTTTGGTAGAGGGTATGTCTACAAATTTATTTGTATGTGCTATAAACATACTCAAGTTCTAATAGAACAAACAGGGAGGAAGGCATGCAAGCTTCCTAGCCATAATCACAGGCCTGGAGGGAATGAGTCACAGACCTTGGGGGTTTGGGATGAATGTCTCAGGGAACATCAAGGTCCACTGCATACTGGAGTGAAT
Source organism: Nesogale talazaci (assembly GCA_004026705.1). Lineage (NCBI taxonomy): Eukaryota > Metazoa > Chordata > Mammalia > Afrosoricida > Tenrecidae > Nesogale > Nesogale talazaci. Next base: position 120,979 of record PVJH01002777.1, read on the forward strand.
AAAAACAATGTTCTACATTATGCTTCATTAAGTAGCAACTCAGGTCTAAAAAGCTTGTGATTGGCCATGTAAGTTGCCACTATTAGTCTCTGTGTTCAGAGAAAAGAAGACTGAAGATGATTAAGGAAACATGGAAGCAATTAGTCCACAGGACTAATGAGCAATGCAAACCTCAGCTTCCACTACCTGAGACCAGAAGAACTAGATGGTGCCTGGCTGCCACTACAGACTGCTTTGAAAGGGACACAGTGGAGATTCCTGCATAGAGAGGAAGAAAATGTGGAACAAAACTCAAAATCATGAAAGAGACCAGGCTTACTGGTCAGACAGAATCTGCTGGAATCCCCCAGAACATGGCCCTTTGTGACCTTTCAGGCCTGGAAACGAATTCACCCCATGGATCAGTGTTCAGGTAAACAACGAAGAAGTCGATATAGCAACACACACACACACAACGTATGTGTCTAGGTGGCATAGTGGGTTAACACATTCTACTGCTAACTGCAAGGTCAAACACTTGAACCCACCAGTTCCTTCTAGGGAGAAAGATGAGACTTTCAGTTCCTGTAAAGATTCACAGTCATGGACACGCAGCAGGGCAGTTGTACTCTGTTCTGCAGGTTCACTCTGCAGAGTCGGAATCGGCAGGTTGGCAGCAAGTGAAATAAGGTGACTAATCACACGAGGGTGCCACACATGCCTTAGGATTCGAGATCAGAGAGTAGCCCCTGCTTAGCCCAAGGACTAAGTTCAGAAGGAAGAAATATATATTAGAAGAAATATATATTAGAAGCACAGGGAGAAGGGGGAGAAGTGATATATTATTGATAGTGCAGCCGATGATATGGAACAACAAGTGTATGAATTGTTGAATGAGAAACTGATTTACTCTGTATACTTTTACTCAGTTCATGATAAAGTGTTGATTTTGTTTTTTTAAAAAAAGGGGCTGAGCCCTGGTGGCGTAAGTGGTTGAGCGCAGGACTGCAGCCCGCGGGCTTGGCAGTTCAAATCGAGTGGCGGCTCTCAGGAGCAGCACTGGGTAGCGCCCATGACCACCAGAGGCAGTGATGCCCACAAAACACACACACACACACACACACACACACACACACACAAAAGGAGATGTAGGGCTGAGCCCCGGTGGCATAGTGGTTGAGTGCGGGACTATGGCTCACTAGCTTGGCAGTTCAAATCCAGCCGCAGCTCTCCAGGAGCAATGCTGGGCCTCCCACTCTCAGAGGGCAGTGATGCCCCCCCCAAAAAAAAGGAGATGGAAATGGGGAGGGGGAGACCAAGGTGGATATCAGAAGAGACCCTGAAACTTGCTCTTAAATGGATTGTAGCTAAAGCAAATAGAAGAAATAATAAAAAGAACTGAATAGAAGATTTTGAAGGGCAGTCAAGAAGACAAAATGACATAGAATCATTGGGATAAAAAGAATTCATCCTTTTAAGAGGTAACATAGGCGCAGGAACCAATGATAATGATGGATGAAGTCCAAGCTGCCCTGAAAACCTGGACATAAAACAAGTAGCCAGGAACTAATGGAATACCAACTGAATAACTTTACCAAATAGATTCTACATAGAAATTTCTTCTAGTCTCCTCCCAGTGCCTCTCACCCACTGTTGATTCAGACTCACAGTGACCTATGGCAGAGAATAGAACTATTCCATAAGATTTAATATTTATATTTATTCCATAAGGCTATAATATTTATGGATGCCAGCGGATAGATTTTTCTCCACCTTTCCCCACAGAGCAGGGTAGCTGGAGGGTTTGAATCACCAGCCTTGCAGTAGCAACTGACAGCCTAACTACTGTGCCATCCAGGCTCTTTCCATCCTCAAAGCCACTAATAAAAGTTGCTCTCGGCTGAGCCCCGGTGGCGAAGTGATTGTGCGCGGGACTGCGGCCCACTGGGATGGAGGTTCAATTCCGGCTCCCAGGAGCAAAGGCTGGGCCTCCTGCTCCCACCACCTGAGGGCAGTGATGCCTAAAAAAAAAAAAAAAAAAATTGCTCTCTGTGCATTTGTGTATATACGTCACTGCTGTGGCCCAAGAAGGAAAGGATCTGGCACCATCCATAGGCACTCAATGGGTGCAACTGAGTAAGTGCTTGTCTTCTTCTCCGGACTGAGACACCTTCACTGTTGTGAGCTGCAATGGATTCAATGGCAGCAAGTTTGGTTATGGCAAGTCTCTGGATAACAAAGGATGCCAACCCGATCATTGTTTAGTTCTGAGAGAGCCTAGAAAGTGACTCAGGCTCTCAGGTTTCTCTGACAGGCAGGGATGACCTCACGTTGTGGGTTCCCGGGTCTGACTTGACTGATGAAAAGCATCTCGCTGGAGAGCTTCAGAGCTCTAGTCCTCACCCTAGAGACTTCAGTGAAGCTTATCTGGCCGACTTTGAGCATCTCACTGAACAAGGGCTTCCTTCTGCTTCTGACAGGCACCCTTGTGTGGGAGTGGACTGCTTCCAAACACATAAGCAGTCGACCAAGCGAAGCTGCTAACCCTCTGGCCTGACATGGGCTGAGCCAGCAAGCCCCTTTGAGGAGTCTAACAGAATGAGGTCTTCACAGGTGCTCCTGGGGGAGGAGGAGGCCAGGGAAGACATCTGATGGCAGGAAACCGAGGGTGACTTAGGTTCTCTCTACACACAGGTCATGCCAGGAAAGGACCTTAGCCTCCTCGACTGCACATTGTCAGTTTTGCATGAATTCTGGCTCCTGGTGACCCCGTATGTATGGAGAACTTCTCCATAGAATTCTCAAAGTTGTGCCCCTTCAGAAGTAGATGCTGCAGCCTGTCATCGGAGGCAACCCCGGCATGAATTTGAACCACCAGCCTTTCAACTAGCAGTCAAGTGCTTAACTGTGTGTGCCATCTGGGTCCTCTTGCACTAGAGGCCCAGTCTTCTGCAGGTCTGTCCTAGGGGAGGGGCAGTAGGTGGGTGGGAGGAAGTGTCTGGCCGATGCAGAACTCCCTTGATTAGCAAGGCCCTCTCCTGGTAGTAGACAGGCCCTCACGCTGCCAGACTACTGGGCAGGATGGGGCATGTTCCTTCTCCTCCCCCAGCAGCAATCTGCAGACCTCTCAGTTCAGGGCTGCTAGGCTGCATTGTGTCTCAGAGGTGGAAGTCTCTGACATTCATCCTGCTTCAACTTCCTGCTTTAACAGGCAGGGCTTTGATCAAAAGTTTTCATCTCTAGTCAAAGGCTCTCCAGGGGATGCAGGGGTGGGGGTGGGGAGAGGAAGTGAAAGGGGTAGATTCTGCTTCCCTACAGTGGGGAATCTGAAGGAAGGACATGAGACATGTTGAGATGGGAAGTAACTTGGCTTTGGGGGAGAGACCTTCGAGAAGGAATGTGGGGTTATCACCATCCCTCCAGGAGGATGAATTTTCAGGCCTGCTCTGCCAGGTTTCAGAGAGGCATGGGTGGGTGGGATTGGTCTCAGGCAGGCACCTTAGGGGATGAACAAGATAGAGCTGGCTCCATCTCTTGGAAATCTCATTGTCTGGTGACATACAGCACAGGATTGCTTATTTTCAATGGAATCTCGTGTTGTGAAGGAGAAGCAGAATTTACTATTGTGTACTTGATGACTTGTGGTAGCTGAAATCTTATGGGTAACTGGTAAAAGTTTCGGTCACATTTCCAGGTGGCATCTAACTATGGAATGACTTGACCTTCTTCAGTCTTGCTCAAGGTGACTTTTCATTCTTTGATATATCTATTTTTGCAGTTATTGAGTGCCGGCAGTGTACCTTCTGATGCTGATGGATTAGACAGAAAGGAATTCAATAGGACAGTTGCCCCAGTCAACACTGTCTTTTGTATGTAAATCCACCATGCCTATCCATTTTTCAACTTAAGTTCGGGCACTGTTGGGTATGTTTGCACTGCGAGACGCAAGGTCAGTGTTTCACCCCCATCAGGAAGAAAGATGAGCCTGTCTGCACCTGTCAAGTCTTGAAAGTGGGGGAAACTCACTGCGGGGCACCATACATTGGAATCCACTCGGTGGCCGTGGGGTACTTACCCTGTGTCAGAACAGATTCAAACGTCTTCAGTATTTTCAACAGAAGTATCCTAACTGGGGCAACATTCTGCTTTCAAAGACTGGGAGTCAGACACCTATTTAGAATTCATGTAGCATCTTTCCTATACTGACAACACTTACCTTCTTTTGGGGAGAGCTTATCAACAAACAAATATATAAATAAGCAGCCGAGGGCTGAGCCCCGGTGGCGTAGTGGTTGTGCGCGGAACTGCGGCCCACTGGGACGGAGGTTCAATTCCAGCAGTGGGGCTGGGCCTCCTACTCCCACCACCGGAGAGCAGTGATGCCCAACAACAACAAAAAATAATAATAATAAGCAGCTGAATATCAAGCAAAATGGCTTTTATGCTAAACCGTAATGGGTAGCAGAGACCCGACATTGAGGTCGCTGGAGAAAGAGTGAGGAGGCCACAGCTGGTGCAAGCCTGTGAGGGGGTAGCTTCCAACATGGAATCCAGGGGGCTAGAGGATAGAACAGTAGCCACAAGCACAGGGTGGGGAGACTACCCGCGTTTCATTCTAATTGCAATAAAAAGCCATCACAATTGGAATGAGTCCAGCGGCACTCAACTGCAAGAGACTACTTTTGGCAGAGGGCTTCATTTAACTAGCAATGCGATTTGCTCTTTGTTGCCTGGCCCTAAAAAAATCTCCCAGCTCAGATCCTCAGTTCAGTCATCCTGAGGTCAGGGTTCAGAATCCTGACCTCATCGAGCCTCGGACCCCAGTGTAGACAGTCCTGGATGGACATGGCAGTCAGAGAGGAAGGGAAAGACCAGGGACCCAGGGATCCACTTTGTGTCAGGTGTAGTCCTAGGCGCTTTATCTGTTAGCATGTTTCATTCTTCAGCAGCTATCTTATGGGATGTGGGTCTCAGCTTTCAGTAGAGAGAGGAGAAAACTGAGAGTCAGTGCAATCTAATATCTTGCCCAGGTAGTATAGGTAGAAAGTGAATTTGAACCCCAGTAGAGTAGTTAAAAACATCCAGTCATTGACCAAAAGGCAGTGGCTCAAACCTACCAGCTGCTCTATGGGGGGAAGATGAAGCTGTCTAATTGCCTCATAAAGAAATCTTGGGGGGCATTCCCATTCTACCCTATGGAGCTGCTCTGAGTTAGAATTGATGGACGGCCATGGGTGTGGGTGGATCCAGTCTAACTTGAAGGCTCTTTCCACAGCATGCCTCTTCAAGATCTATTTTTAAGACTCGCCTTTCAGTGATTGGGATGTTCATTGGTTGGAAAAATACTTTGTATTGAAAATATACCATATTGGTTTGTGAGGGAGGGAGGGGAAAAATGAGGCGCTGAGACCAAGGATCAAGTAGAAAGAAAATGTTTTGAGAACAATGGTGGTAACACATGTACAGATGTACAGTTGAGATAATGGTTGGATGTCTGGACTGTGATAAGAGTTGTACGAGCCCCCAATAAAATGATTTTTAAAATAAATAAGAATAAAATGTCTTCTTTTTTCTCTTCCAGGATCAGTATAGGCTATGCTCTCATTTCGTATTCCGAGTCTCCCCCTGCAGGATGTCGTTTTTTGTACCCTTCTGGGTGGGAGCACAGTGGCATGTACAGGCTCCAGAAACAGACTCCATCCATCTGAGAGCAGCAGGCGTAGCCCTCATCCTGACCCCGGCTTCCCTTGGAAAGAAGTAGGGCGGCAACCAGTGTTGTGAGAGTCAGGAAGGTGGGCCTGCATTTCCTGGATGGTCAGTCCTCTTAATGTAAATAAAGGAAAGGTGTTGGGAAGGGGCTTCCCAGAGGAAACCATCCTCGCTCCCAGCATCACTTGGGGGTGTGTGTGGGAAGGCCGGGAATTCCAGACCCAAATCCAAGCCTGCAAACCAAACACAAGGATGCCTTTCACACGAGAACCAGAGTCTTCCGGGGCAGGAGCTGAGCCTCCTTCTTTGAGTCTGTCAAGGGGGCACTGGTCTTATCAGCAGAGGGGTCTGACCCCTGGGGTGGAGGCTTCCATCAGCCTTTCTGGCTGGAGCTGGACTGTCTAATAAAAGCCATCTGGGCCCGAATGTTTGTCTTTGCTCCATTTGTCCGGGGGCCCTGGGATGGCTTGTGTGGTGGCGAGCGCCGTGGGCTCTTCCTCTGTTTATTTGCCTTGGTTGCGTTCCCACAGTCAGTGGACACAGCAGGCCATGAGTCCATGGCTGGCTGGTGGGCAAAGGGTTGGCTATGGTCAATTAGAGCCAGCCAGTGTCACGCTGTCCTTTGAGATGTTCAAAAATGAAGAAAAGGAAATAACAAGTGCATTTAAAAAATAAATTAATTGGGCTGAGCCCCAGTGGCGTAGTGGTTGTACGCGGGACTGCAGCCCACTGGGACGGAGGTTCAATTCCAGCAGTGGGGCTGGGCCCCCTACTCCCACCACCGGAGAGCAGTGATGCCTAAATAAATAAATAAATAAATAATAAATTAATTGAATCTCTCAATGGCCTCTTTTTCTCCTCCCTTGGTACCCAATGGTCCACCTTTAGGGATTCAACCCTTTGGGGTCAACACTGACTTGGGCTCATTCAAATGCAGCTCCCTTGGAGAACAGCTCATTCACTGAACCATTGAACAGAATGATGCTGGCCCACTTCAGCCAGGGGGGCTGTTTCTCCAAAAGGTCTTGTTGTCACCACTCAACCTTTTACCACCTCCGCCGGCCCAGAGCATCACCCATCTGTCTGTCTGTCTGACTGTCTGTCTGAAGGTGGTGGCTTGTGTGTTGCTAGAATGCTGAACGCCATGACATCATGTCATCAGGATTTCAAAGTAAAGCATCATCCTCGCTCACGGGAGACAAGTTTCAAAGGAACTTCCGGATTGACACAGACTAGGACGACAGACCCGGAGTGACAACAATCACCTAATGAACGCCCTACGGACCACCACGGAACAGTGTCTGATTCCAACAGTGTTGGAAGGTGAGGCCCTTCAAATCAAACCAAACTCACTGCTGCTGGATAGACTCGGACTCACAGGGATCCAGAGGACAGGGCAGGAATCCCTCTGTGGATTTCTGAGGGGGTAAACCTTTTCAGGAGGAGAAAGTCTCATTTTTTTCTCCTGAGCAGCTGCTGGCCATTTTGGACTGCTGTCCTTTTAGTTAGCAGTCCAGCTTAAACCCATGACACCGTCAGGCTTCTGGGCCCCGCATACCCGCAGTGTTCAATCAACGTTTTAAAATAAAACGAAGGGACAGCAGCCAACATGTGTTGATTGCCCACTAGGTTCAGGTGCCCTTCTTCACGTTTAGATATTTTATTTTGCATGACATAAAGAAATGATAGGGGCACATGTGGTATCTTTAAAGGTCTGGGACCTCAAGGTCAGAGGCATGCTCTGTTCGTCCCGGGCCCTGCATAAGCATCTGCTGGAAGACTGATGGAAAGAGAAGATCCCAGAAATAGAGTTAATTGGCCAGATTACTTTCCATTGACTAGGATGGACAAAGCAGTTGGCATCTCAAAATCCCCAGACATGGGCTCTGTTTCCAGATGGGCAGGAAGGGAACGTAAATGTTTTCTGCTTCACCCAGTTGTCTGTCCACAGATGACCCTGCAGCCTGGGCCTTGACTGGCCACAGCTCGCAGCCCACACCCCAAGCCCAGCATGGGCCCTGTAGCTGGGGTTTGGGGGAGCAAAGGCCCCAGATGGATGGAGGAGAAGGGTTTTCTCACAGGGAACCTGGGGGTGGGGCTGTCTAGGGCCTGGGATCTTCTGGGCTGGGAACTTGGAACTTTGTCCCCTCAGGAAGCAAGAATGAAAATGCCAATAGACAGGCCATACAAACAACCTCTTTGTGCTCCCATAGAGGGAAATGCCATGAACATGTATGGAATTTCCCCCATGGAATGTAAGGGGAAGGGGGTTGATGGAGGTGCCATTATTCAAAGGAGGTTAGAATATGCTGTGGTTCACGGGTCTTTGGGCCTAGTGGGAAATGCCATGGGGGTTTGTTTGTGGTGGTGGGTGGGAGGCTCGTCCTTTAGCTCGGTAATTGGATCTCTGCTTGGAAGGACTCGGGCCTGGAATCCAAGCCACAAAGATCTCCTCTTGCCTCCTGCCTGGGTAGAGGGGACACAGGCCCTTTGGCCCCTTCAGGACAGACTGGTGATGAGGCCCTTCATTCTTCCCAGACCAGCCTGGACTCCTGGCTCTCGCCAACCTTGTTTCTGAGTGGGAATGACACACTGAAGACTGGGATGAGGAACCAGGACCTGGGAAAATCCTGACCACACTCTGTCCCCAATACTGGTCTTGGCACATCCAGCTTGGAGCAGAGAGTCACATAAGGTACCAGGCAGTAAAGAGAAATGTTCTCATAAAGGGATGAGTGAAAGAATGAATGACGAGGAGCTGGTAGAGAAATAGGGGTGTGTTTTACACACTTCATCCCCAGAAGTCTCGTGGTTGGGCATAGAAATCCCCCAAATAGACGACTCCCAGGCAACCCCCCTAGGTAGAACTTTCTAGCAGAACAAGCAGGGCTCAATCTTGAAACACCTCCCATTTCCAGACCTGATGACCCAACATTCTCTCAATGAAGACAGTGGGACTATCACCCAGTATGGAAGAGTTTGTGCTCCATGTATTCCCTTTGTCTGCCCACCCTCAGGCCTCTTTCCAGCAAGAAAGCAGACCCAAAATGTCTTTGGGGACTTTTGCAGGGGGGGGAGGGGAAGCCCATAAAGTGTGTGAAGTCAATACCATTGCTGTCTGGAGAGGAGAGAGGAAATAGAAAGAAGGAAGATCTTTTCTTTCCTCTTCCTCCTCTTCTCTCTCCCTCTCACTGGCCCTCCCTCAGGGACCCTTGTTGCGCAGTGGGTGAAGCCAGTGGCTTCCTGGGAGAAAGATGAACCCATCAGGAGGTACTGCCCAGAAAATCCAATGGAGCAGTTCGACTCTGGCCTCTAGGGTTACTGTGAGCTAACACTGACAGAAGACAGAGGTCTGGTCTCTTGTGTTTCCTATCTTGGTCATACATGACTCTTACACTGACAGGCTGGAGGTCTACGAAGCCACAGCCAGGTCCCTCTGGGACACCCCCTCGGGGCAAGGCCTCAGAAAAGGAGGCCTCGTGGTCATCCAGGAGTGAGAACCAGCACTGGCTTCCCACTCTGGTCCAAGAGCCCCAGCCCGGCAGGCAGGAGCAGCCCAGCAGGCAGGAGCAGCCTGGCCTCCAGGCCATCATTAGGCACACAGGCGTGGTCACCCTAGCAAACTGACACTGGAGCCCTGGCCTGGTTACAGGCCCAGGGAGCCTCTCAGGTTCTGGTGATCAGTCACAACTGAGCCTAACCGTGAGGGTGGGCATGTGACCTCACATTTTATTTATTTACCAAACATGATGTGTTTGGTATACTTCTTTGTGTGGGCTGCGATTCACATTAGTTATATAAGGAAACAGTTCTTTTATCCATTTGCCTCTCTACCCCAGAGGCAGTGGTTCTGAGTCCTGCAGGTTTGCTGTGGGTTGAGTCGGGAGACAGAGTGATTGGCTGAAGCGAGCTGGGGAGTAAGCATGAAGGGTCGGCTACTTATACGGAGACAAAGCCTCTCACACCAAAGGGAACAGACTTTGGAGGCTTCCAAGGAAGGGAGAGCAAGGGGGAGAAGATGGAACAATGGACTGGCAGGGTTGTCAGGTGTTGACTTGAGTGAAAGGAGAAATAAAGACCCACAAGGGGGCCAAGAAATATTTGGAGGGGGGTGTGCCACACACTTCATTCACAACAAAAATTCATTATTAAAAAATTTTGTAACTTTGGAGCCCAGGTGGTATAGTGGTGGTGCTTTGAGCTGCAAACTTCAAGGCCAACAGTTTGAAACCACCAGGCAGTCTGAGAGGGAAAGAGGAGGCTTTCTACCCCCTCAAAGTCTCCGAGGCCATTCTACCCTGCCCGATAAGGGTGTCAAGAGTCAGAATTGGCTTTCAGGCAGTGAGTTTGGTTCTTGTAGCTTTTAATACCCTACGGAACAGTTCTATCCTGACTTACAGGCCGTTCTGAGTCAGAATTGACTGGATGGCAGATGGCTAAAAGAGTCCCTCCTCTGTTCCCACGGCCCGTTATAAGACACTGAAGCTTTATGATTCCCTCAGGAATGCAAAAGAGAAACATGCTTCAAGGCCACAGTCTTCCTCCACCTCCTTGGTCACATTCCTGGAAAATCCATGGTGGGTGGTTTCTATTTGAGCTCCGATGTCAATCCCCCAAGACATCACCCACTACCCAGGAGAGGAGCGGCCCAGAGTGCTTCTCTCTCTCCTCCCATGTTGATCTGCAGAGCTGCCATCCTGGGGGGAAATCGGAGGAACGGGAGTTGGCAAGCTCCTGGGAAGGAACAGAATAGAATTGGCCTTGTCATGTGGGCTTCAGGCCCCAGAAAGCCTGGGGCCAAACTTCACAGACGAGCCACAGCAGCCCTGCCCCTGCACCCCTAGCCCCTGCCTCCAGGCACTTCAGGCTGCTTTCCCAGCTGCCCACTCCATCCCGTTATATCTCACCCAAACTGCCCAGCCTCAGCAAGGGACAGGACCCAGACAGTCATCCAGATTTGCCTGGATCTGGGCTTTGCGGAGCTCTGGTACAGAATTGTGCCCACATTATTAGTTACTTCCACAGCACCTTGTGAAGCGGAGAGGCAAGCAAAAGAGAATTAAGCCACTTCGTTCCAAACTGAAAGGAGGTTTAGAACTTCACCAGCTCCAAATTGTTCTGGGGAGAGATGAACGGACTTACCAGTATCATGTGCTTCCCTAAAACGCTCCCTCCTGTCTTGGTCATCCCAATACATGTGAGCACTTAGGGCTTTCATCTTGCATACATATGCGGGTGGCTAGGCTATCTGTGGGTCTACTTTGGTAAATCCACTGTCGCATGTTAACTGTGTGCCAGGCCCTTTACGTGGGCAGTTTCATTTCTTCCTCTCAAGGCCGACGCGCTGGCACTGTTATTATTCTCATTGTGAAGATGCGGGACAGTGCAGCTCAGATGACAGTGGTGTTGAGGACAACTGGAGTTCCTCAAGGCCAACTCCCAGCCATCCGGTTGATGGGGACACAGAGCATACCTAGAGGGCAGGGGAGAACGCCCCCTGTGGGTTTCTGAGCTTATAAGTCTTTATGGGAGCAGAAAACCCCACCTGCTCCCGAGGAGTGGCTGGCGGTTTTGAACTGCTGATCTTTCGGCCCGTAGCCTCATGCATTGGAAGGAACATTCTTATTCATTGTTGGCCGGCCTCTCTCACTCTCCAGTGACAAGCTGCCAGGTGTGGGGTCCCCTGGCAGAAAGCAATCTGGCACTTGGTTCTGTTGAGCCATTCTGACAGCAGAGGCTACAAGATAAGGGCTGACCAGTCCGAGGAGGTCCACCTGAGAATCCAGGGATGACTAAGCGTCACGAGGCAGGATGCCAATGTCCTGATCACGTGGTGAAGCTGGCAAAGGCCCTTTGGGCTCAGATGGAGCTTCCTGGTGGGTGACTCTGCACAGGATAGCAGAGAGAAGGCTTTTCTTTGGGTTATGGACACTCCATGCTAGATGTGATCCCATCTTCACAGTTTGTTTGTTACAATAAAGCTGTAGTAAGTAGGACACACCCACTGCCATCAGGTCAACTCTGACTTGTAGTGTTCCTCTAGGGCAGAATAGAACTACCTTAGAGGATTCACAGGACTGTCCCCACTTCATGGAAGTGGACCATCACATGCAGAAAGATCTCACAGACCTGTATCTTTCCATCCACTCTAGATCACACACACTCAGAGCACAAACCGGTGCATATCTGTGATGGGTAGGTTTGTTATGCCAACATGGCCACAGGAGATTGATGGGTCTGTTGTGATGCCATAGCCAATGAACACGTGGGATGATTTGAAGGGCAGATATAGGAAGGGCTTGGCAAGTCCCGCCCTCTCTCTTGTTTCGGGATCTTCGGACAAGAGATCTGCCTTGTTCATCCTGTGCCTCGACCTCCAAGCAACACTACCCGTGGGACACCTAATCGTGGACTGTGTTGCTGTGAGTTGAGGATCCTTCAAGCCCTACTTCGCCATGCTCTTGGGATATACATCTCTTGAGCTGGGGACTGTTGGACTCTGTCATCTGGCTGACTGTTGGTGACTATTGCTCTGCCGTTTGCTGCCTGTAACCAGATAGCCTGGATTGCTCTACAGAGAACTTTTCAGCGGCCCTCAAGAATTGAAGGACTGCCAGTCTTCTAGCTGCCTCACGCAAGTGAGTTGCACTGAGAAATCTGTATTGCTTTATAGTTAACTTTTTCTTTCTTACCTTATATACCTTTCTCAATATATAAATATATTAAAAAAAGCATTACTAGTGTCCTGAATTTTATTTCTCTAAGAGAACCCTGCCTGACACAAGTGGTACCGGGAGTGCTTCTAGAGAAATAAAATCATAAACATGGGTCTCCTTGATTGGTTCTCCAATCTGATTAGTCTTAAGAACACTGGTGATCCTAATTCTATACCTAAAGACATGGATAATTTTGCCAATCCTATTAGTCCACGGTGTGAAATAGCAAAGCTAATAACTAAAGTAGGAGCACCGATGGATGGGGTGCTGGTTACAGGAGAGGCTCTGGGAGAACATATGTCTGATATGTTCCAGCAGTTTTGTCAAGATGCCAAGTATAAGGAAGCTGGTTGGCTAGAACACCCAAGTGAAGGATATGTTGCCTCCAAAATCCGAAAAGGCCCACTAGGCATTGTGCCTCCTGTTTTGTTGTTGGGGGAGCCAGATGCAATAGCTTTTCCTTCACTTTAGTGGGAATATCTCGATATGCTCCAGACCACTGGACCCCTAGAAATTTTACCGAGGTGGAGGGTGCTTGAATCTTTATTGGGTTAATTTCCAAACCTCTTGTACGCAGATACTATACTAATGAATCTAAAGTCTTTGATACATCCTCCTTAGTGGATCCAATCAGCATAATGTCATCAATATAATGGACTAGTGTGACATTTTGTGGAATAGACAGGCGATTGAGGTCCCTTCGAACTAAATTATGGCACAGGGCAGAAGAGTTGATGTACCCCTGGGGGAGAGTGTTGAAAGTGTACTGTTGCCCCTGCCAGCTGAAGGCAAACTGCTTTTGGTGATCCTTTGAAATTGGTATCGAGAAGACATTGGCCAGATCAATAGCTGCATACCAAGTACCAGGAGAAGTATTAATTTGCTCAAGCAATGAGACCACATCTGGAACTGCAGCTGCAATTGGAGTCACTACTTGGTTAAGCTTACGATAATCCACTGTCATTCTCCAGGATCCATCTGTCTTCTTCACAGGCCAAATAGGTGAGTTAAATAGAGATGTGGTAGGAATCACCACCCCTGCCATCTTCTGCAAACTACTCCCCCTTTGAAAAACAGCTGTTGGCCTGTTATTGGGTTTTGGTGGAGACTGAATGCCTCACCTTGGGCCACCAAGTCACCATGAGGCCTGAACTACCCATCATGAACTGGGTATGGTCTGATCCACAGAGTCATAAAGTTGGACGTGCGCAGCAACACTCCATTATTAAATGGAAGTGGTACTTACGAGATCGGGCCAGAGCAGGACCATAGGGTACAAGTAAACTGCATGAAGAAGTGGCCCAAATGCCCACAGTCCCCACTCCAGTCTCATTACCTTCTCTTTCCAAATCTGCACCTATGGCCTCCTGGGGAGTTCCTTATAATGATTTGACTAAAGAACAGAAAAGTCATGCTTTATAGTTAACTTTTTATTTCTTACCTTATATACCTTTCTCAATATATAAATATATAAAAAAAGAATTACTAGTGTCCTGAATTTTATTTCTCTAAGAGAACCCTGCCTGACACAATATCACTCCAGCCTCTCTGTTTAATACAAATGGACTAGACCAAAATACACATCCATGTGTTTTAACACGGCAAGTTAATGAACAATGACTAGATCTAGAATGGATGCTCTGAGAACTCCGACTGCATGGGCCTCGGAGCCAGCTTGACCTGAGGCCATCGCTTGAATAACTACGGCCAGAATGTTCCTTAGAAGAGAGGGTGGTGGGAATTTATGTCATGGGCTTCGGACAGGTTGATAAGGAGGGACCAGGTCCCGAAGGACATCATGCTTGGTAAAGGGAAAAAGAAGAAAACCCTGAAGAAAATGGATCGACACGGCGGTTACAACATGAGCTCAAATGCAGCACTGATGGCAAGCACGGCACAGGGTACTGGACAGGCAGTGCTTCACTCTGTTGCTTACTGCGTCTCTATGAGTCCAAAGTGACTTAATGGAACCTCACAATGACAACAACAATGAGGACAACAACAACGAGGAGATGCATGAATTCATGGAGGGGACAGTGGCACTGAAGACTTCCAGAAGAACCCTCTAATGGTGTCTGTGGCAGTTCCACAGATTCAGCCAGTTTAAGACCATCCCAGGTGGATCTGGCCACAAAAGATGTTGAAGGCACTTTTGAGCATTGTCAATTAAAAGGGTTGGTTCACTGGGTCCTAAGTCAACAGTCAGGAGGGTCCTAGGGACCTTTTGCCACTAGCATCTCCCCTCTTGACTGCTCTTCTCTTGTGGAGGCAGTGTTGGGGAGGTCTTCACTCCCTCGACAAAGGGAATGTAAACAGAAGGACACACACAGACACCTCAACCAGATAGGGGTGGGGGTGGGGGGGGGTTCTTTGTTTGCAAGCCCAGCACTAGCTGGAGTCAGGTATGCTGGGACTCAGGCTATGAGGGCAGGGCCCAGCAGGAGGAGTGGGAACATGTAGCAGGAGGTCAGGGACTGGGTGGGAGTTTTCTTCTGCAGCCCAGAAATGGATCGTTCTTTTGGGTGTTCACCAGAGCTGGGAATTACAGAGGAGAGCTGGAAGCCTAAAGGGGGGGGAGGGCAAATCAAGGGGCCCAAACCAATTGCACATGCACACGCCCTTCCTTCCCCATTTCCCCACTGAGAGCCAGAACCCCACTACTCACATCCGCCTCGTTCCAGAGCCCCGGGATGCAGAAGGACTCCAGCAGGTCACTGCCACACAGCAG
Source organism: Nesogale talazaci (assembly GCA_004026705.1). NCBI lineage: Eukaryota > Metazoa > Chordata > Mammalia > Afrosoricida > Tenrecidae > Nesogale > Nesogale talazaci. Next base: position 136,111 of record PVJH01002777.1, read on the forward strand.
CAAGATCCGCAGTTCTGAGGAGAGGGACAAGATGTTTGCAAAGGGAGTAAATAAGTCAGCGGGGACCTGGACAACAGCCCTGTCCCTTCCCAGAAGCCTTTCTGCATGAACAGAGTTTCATGCTGGAGGTTCTGGGGCCCGGCTTTCCCAGGCAACCCCAGGCCTACCATATGCGCAGTTCAGAAACCTCAGTGCGCCTGTCCCTCAGGCACATTTACAGACACCTTTCACCCCTGCGCACCCTCCCTTGTGGGAGCGCGAGGCAGAATGGGTGAGCAACTGCCTCAGTTAGTCTGGTGTATGGGTCTTTGAATGCTCAATGGTGGTCACCCCAGCCTAGAGGAGGGCTTGTCTGAGTAAGCCCGGAGGGACTCTCCCTGGAGCCATGGCACATCCAGCTGGCCCGGTGTTAAGCTTCCCCAGGACTGCACTATCGGGGGCCTGTCACAGGTGCCATCTAGGGAAGACGTCTGGGACACCCTAGTAGCTGAGTTCATCAGACACTAGCAGTCTCTGTGCGCCCACTGCTGGCAAGTCGACTGTACCGGGCTCCCGCAGGCTGGCAGGGGCAGGCCGCCAGGTCCCTCCCAGGAAGGCTTTCTGCTCCTCTGTGGTTGTCCTCCTTCATTAAGCACCCTTTGCATTATCCCAGTGAGGCCCAGTGTCTCCTCACAGAGGCACTTCTATACGGGACTGCTCATTAACCTGAGCAATGGGGACAGGGATGCCTGGGACACAGCCCATGGTGTTGAATGCTAGAGCTCGCTTCCCAGGTCAGCACCAGTCCCCAGAGGTGACTGCCACCCCTGCTGCCAGTCCAGCCTGCCTTGATCCCCTGCCCCCACCTCCAGCACCCCCAGGGCCCTGAGGAGGACTTGGCAACTTGCCCCACTACAGCGGGATATCCAGGGTCTCTCCGGCAGGGGACAGACCTGCCAGCATCTCTTCCTTCTCAGGAGCCCATTAAGCTATGGGCTCTTAGGTCCCAAATCTCCCAGCTGCCTCTCTCCTCTTCCCCAAACCATACTCTAGTCTGATGGCCCATCATCCCTGTGTCATGAACACGCATGACTGGCACACAGTAGGTACTCAGGACATGCACAGTGGGTGAATGAGAAGATCAGCAGATGGCAGAGGACACGAGCAGCCAGGGAAGCGTCAGAGGAAATGCTCGCCTGAGACGGGGGTACTCTCCAGACACACACACCCCCCAAGGGCTGCTGGCCCAGCTACCCACCTGTGGGGAGCTCTTCCTGACTCCCAGCTAGGCTGCAAAGCTGGCCCTCTGTGTTCACCTGAACATGTGGTTAGGGGATCATGCCCAGGCGACCTGCTAGCCCCTGGCATCCTCTACAGCAGAGGTTCTTCAAAGCCCAAACCCCAACTAGCTGTCATGGAGTCTTTTCCAACTCAGCAACCCTACAAGGCCAAGTCAAAGTGCCCCCATGGGTTTCCAGCACTGTGGAGTGAAAAGCCTCTTCCTCTCACAGAGGGGCTGTTGGATTCAAACCACTGACCTTGCAGCTTGCAGCCCAATGTGTAACACACTGCGCTATCAGGGCTCCTTCATGGGAGCTAGGCAGCAACATCAAAAAGCTCTCTGTTGGACTGTCGCAACTCACGGGGGTAAACGGCTGCACGGAGCCCAAGGAGACTGCTGAGAACCCCACAATGCACACAGCAAACCCCACAACCGAGGACGATCCTGACTCAGCGGTCACCAGCGCTGCCATGGACTGACCCTGTTCCCCGCCATGGCTGTCAGTGCCCACCCACAGGACAGAAGAAATCCTATTTGAAGCCAAAGCACAGACAGTTACATGTCCGGGTCATTTCTTGTTGGGGGAGCCCTGGTGGCATAGTGCTTACTGGCAAGGCTGGTAAGGTCAGCAGTTCCAAAACACCAGTCACTCCTCCACAAAAAATGGGGCTCTCTAGTCCCATAAAGAGTTACAGTCTCTGGCTGAGTCCCGGTAACATAGTGGTTGAGTGCGGGACTGCAGCCCATGGGCTTGGCGGTTCAAATCCAGTGGCAGCTCTCCAAGAGTTACAGTCTGGGTAACTCACAGGGCAGTTCTGCCCTGTCTTCAGAGGTTGCATGAGGTGGCATTGATTCGACAATGGAGGGGAGTTTGTTTGTTTGTTTGTTTGTTTTTCTCTTTGGGAGATGCAACAAGGTTACTGGCTCCTGACTGGAAACACTGGCCAGGCATGAGATCCCACCTGTGGCCACTGGGGGGCAGCGGTGGCTTCTCGTGGGTGGACGTCTAAGACCGAGGCCGATCCCCAGCACTCAGGATTCCGTCCTGGGGCAGCTGCGTGGAGCAGTCCTCTGGGGAGCCCCCTCAGAACAGGCCCATCCACGTAAACTGAGGGGGAAGAAAGTGTCTCCGTCTATCTGTGACACATGGGAGGGGATTTCAAAACACCATCCTGCCTCTGGGGTGAGCAGCTGGAAAGGTGCTTGCTCCAGAATCCCAGCAGTGTGAAGCCCAGTCTGCAGGGAGGTCCACTGCAGCACTCACCACACCCTGAGGCAACCACTTTCACCCAACAGGTGGGAAAACCATGATGGCAGCTGAGACCACCCACCTCTCCATTCTCTCAGCCTGCCTCTTCTCCATCCCCCTGCCTTCCTTCAACACACTGGGGGACCCCTTCTCCCTCAGGGAGCAGCCTTCGGGAGCAAGGGAAGGCTTACTGAGCCAAAGGAGTCTGATGAAACCAGCTCATGGCCCTTAGACAGCCTTGTGGTTGGTACTGAACTCCCATCCTCACCTCAACTTACAGTCACATAGGCAGGCCTGTAGAGTCACACGAGGGAGAGAAGGGGAACACACTGGCCAAGGGACCAGAAAGGCAGCACCTGCCCAGGGTGAAGGCCAGAAGGCAGGAAGGTAGGGAAAGGACATGGTGAACAAGAGGGGGGAGGGTTTGGGCTAAGTGCACAGACATGGTGGTGAATGCAAATTATGTTCCCAGACAAAAGGGGTGTGAACTGCCCAATGGAAACCTATTTGCTCAGCAAACTTTTAGCTAATTGGCAATAATGAGTTAAAACAATCGGCCATGAGAGCTCTCTGGCACATGCTTCTTCCCTGCCACACAGGGATGGATGCCCTGGGACTCACTCCTATTTTGTCTTTAAAGCCCTCTCCAGGCTGCGGTGAGCTGAGACCGATGACAATGCAGCGTGCCCAGCTGTAGACGGGGGCTCTCTCGGAGCCAGGGCTGCCCTGACACTCCAGCCTGGGGTGCTAGGGAGATAGAGTCACAGCCTTGAGGCCACTAACGTTTATGTCTTTGGATCGAGAAGGGAGAGCACTCTACCCGGAGTCAAGACTGCCCTGGGCACTACTGATGAGCAGTGGATCCTGGCCAGGGGTGGGCAGTGCAGGGAAGCAGGCTTGCACAGCACCATACTCCTGCCGCCATGCCTTCTGGGAATTTACCCAAGAGCCAAATGCAGCCTGTCTTCTCTGGGGGGCAATGAAGAAGCAGGGCGCCCCTGAAGGGTGGTCCTTAGTGTGGTGACATTTAGTCAAAGAGGGAGCGAGTTAGGGGTTTGAGGCAACCATCACCCTTGTGTTTTGCTTGTAATTTCTCACTGTGAATTAGGTGAGGGCTTATCTAAAGACAGACATGCAGCTCTTCAGTATGGCACCCAACAAGATCGGCAAGTTTCCCCAGCTCTCTCTGCGGCCACCCCTTCCATTTGCCTTCTCTTACTTCATTTTCTTCCCATGTTTCCTATTTCTGCTCCTCCCTCTTTCCCAACCTTCTGAACTTGGTCTGGGAAAACTGTGCCCTTTGGACCTCCATGAGTTGCTTTTTCTACCACAGAGGTGAATTCCATTCCAGACTGAAGAAGGGGTCCTGGCAGCCACTATGCAACCAGTAAGCCTGGTCTCTATTAGGGCTTGGGTTTTTTTTCTCCCACTCTACCCAGGGCCTTCCAATGGGGTTCTTTTCAGAGCCGTTGGCAGTGGTGGCCGGGCACCATCTAGTTCTGGTCTCCGGGTTGGGGAGACTGATGCTTGTGTGATTCACCTGGTCTACTGAACAAATTGTTTCCATGTTCCTCACTCTTCTTCCCTCCCAATGGGGAGAGACCAATGGTTATGGGATAAAATTAGGACTCTTTCACAATTATATATAATCCAACTATATATATATATATACATATACATATATATACAAACATTAGTAACCATTTGCCAGCATCTGATGTGGAAGTCAGAAGTTAATATTCTCCCTAAACGCAAGTCTTTATGCCTCACACAAAAGACTGGACTAACCCCCTGCTGTCAGAACAATGGGTCGCTTCCTTTGAATCCTGTGGGCAGGGTTCACATGCTGCTTTTAATAATCTTTACTAGCCTAACCTGTTTAGCCACATCCAGGAATCAGGAGTCTGATCTTGTCACATGGGGACCCCCCCCCACCATACCTCCCTCTCCTATAACATGTATTTGTAGCATAACCCTTTCCTGTGACATGTATCATTCATTACCTGTAATTAAGGGACTTGCATGGCTCTAAAGGGTATATATAAGGCTTGGGCAGAATAAAGAATCTCTCTCTCTCTTTTTCCCCCCTACTCACGCCAGACACTCTTGCCCCCTCTCCCTCTTCCCAGTTCCCTTTCCCCATCTCTCTCTCCACCTAATGGACTGAGGTGAGCATGCCACCACGAGATGTGCCTGACTCCATTGTTCTTTTCTTTCTCATGCTCTCTTTAACTTCACTATAATAAATAATAACTGTCGCCGTACAACGGCGTACAACACCTACTCGAGCTCGTGATGTCTGCATCGGAGGCTGGACTCCCCTGATAAATGGCTGTGCAGTAGATGGCTGCTTATGAGCTTGTAAGACTCCAGTCATTACTCACACATAAGTTGTAGGACATTTCACTTGTGCACTGGCATGCCAGAAGACTCGGTGTCCCTGCGACGATGGGCCTAAACCCCCATTCTCTCAAGGAAGTTAGTTATGATTAACGAAATTCTCCGCACCACCACATTCATGGACATCTTTGCTGCCAAATGACCTTTGATTTTAATGCAACGTGTTTACTGGCAAGTTTAGATGAAGGAGCGTCAGTGGTGCAGTGGTTAAGAGCTCAGCTGCTAACCCAAAGGTCAGTGGTTTGAGTCCACCCGCTGTTCTGCAGGGGAAAGCTGTGGCGAGCCTCTCCTGTTAAGATTTTGGTGTAGGAAACCCTCTGAGGCAGTTCTACTCTGTCCTCTGAGGCCGCTCTGTGCTGGGCAGCACTGGGCTGTTTAGATAATATCTTCTTTAGATGGGGATCTCTAGCAAGTGGTGAGACATCGAGATCCCAGGACATGGCACAATTATTGCTTATGAACTAGTGGAGCCCACTCCCCACACCCCAAGCCTCAGAGCAGAGCTAACCTGAGGCTGTGCCACGAGCCTGGTGCTCAGAAGCACCCCTGCCTTGCCCCGAGGTCACAGCAGCAGGCCCCAATCACGAGGAGGGGTGCCTCAGGAAGCGAGGACTGAGCATCATGACGGAACATCAGACCACCCGTCATCCGGAAAAACCAGTCCTCCTGCTGTCCCCGAGGCTCCTTGTTACTGGATCCCAGTACCTATCCCAGCCACCACTTCCATTCTGCCACCTGTCCTTCCTTTCTCCAGGCCAGGCCTGTGTCTCCACCTCTCACCCCTTGTGGAACCCTGGAGAGATTTCTGTTTTCTGGGTTGCTTCTCCAGAATGGCGAGGACTGAGCTTATGTTCCTAGGTCAGATGGCTCCTTCCCTTCCCAGCAGGGCTGGCCGTCTGCTGGGCCCTGCATCTGCCCCATGTCTGTGGAATGGCTCAGCCTCAGCTGGGCTGCAGGGCAGGTCAGAGAGGGGTCCCTCCACCCTCAGGCCCTAGAAACCTCCTGTAAAAAGGGGGGACCAGTGCTTCTGAGGCATGGGGACGGAGGAGGGATTCCGTGGGCAGAAGGGTCTCTGGCTGGCCTATGGCTGCTCTGCTCTCACAGCTTTTAGAGGAGGCTCTGAAGGAAAACATGCCAACACACACAGGCCTCTCTCCTGGGAACTGGCTGGAGGCCAGTTCAGAGACATTCAAGGGGAGATGCCCAGGGACAGGATCTTAGCTTGGGAAACAAAGTATATTCTCCTGGGAGTGGATGTGGCTGCAAGCACGCTCAGGCCTTCCAGCATCTCCTCTCGCCCCCTTGGTTGGAGGCCGCTCCCAGGGTGCCGCCCCATCACCCGGCCCGACTCACCGATCTCCTCATACCGCATCACCGTGCCCAGGTTGGCGTTCTCATCTGGGAAGGAGAGACGGAGCACAGAGCATCAGGGGACCTGTGCGGTGCCTCTGAAAGAGGGTTCAGGATAGGGTGGGGGGAGGACACGCTGTCCCGCCCACACAGGCGGTCTGAGTGAGCAGGGAGCATAAACTGGAGGGGGCTATGTCCCCACACTCCAGGGACAGGACTTCATTTTGCTGGGACTTTGGCTGGCTGGCTGGCTGGCTGGCTGGGGAGTCCAAGCCACACACACACACACACACACACACACACACACACACACACCCTCTCTTTTTGTTTCATGGGGAGGTAAGATGCTTGCTGAGATGCCTGGGGGTGGGGGTGGGAGTGGGGCTGTGGGCTGATTTACACACACTGGTCACACAAAGGAACCGCAGGAGTCACCTGGCTCAAGGGACAAGCCAGATGGCTGAGCGCTCACACCTGGGTCTGTGGAGCAGGGGCTGCAGACAGGAAGGAGGGAGGCTTCGGGGTGGGCTCCCTGTCATCAATGCCTGGGGGGTTGGGGCAAGAGGGGGTGTGGGGAAGCACACCGCTTTTCTGTGTTCTGTCTATTACCACATAGATCCCCTCGGGAGCACTGGGGACATTTGCTGAGAGATTGGAGGAAGGAGAACAAGAAAGCTGGCAGACGTGGGAAAGTATCCCAGCCGCACTCACTCACTCACTCACCGACGAAGGTGAAGCGCTCCACGGGCGGGCGGACACAGCAGATCCGGCTGAGACTCTCGCCCACTTTCCCCAAGATCTTGGCTGTGGGAGACAGGGGAGAGCAACATAGAGGACGGGGCTGAGGACAGGAGGGAACCGCTCACAACCTCCATGGGTGCTGCTGCTCAGCACATGGGCCGCCCAGCCGTCAAGGACAGACAGAGGTGGTGAGCAGTGGGGAAGGGGCCCAGGGGACAGAGAAAGGTCAGAGAAATGACAGCCATGCAGCAGCCCAGGCACCAGCATCTAGAGACATAGACTGGAACCTATTTCCAGCTGACGCTGATGACAGTGTGGGAAACACTGGCACAATTGAGATGAATGGGTATCGAGGAGGACGCAAGAAGCACCCTTGGTCCCACACGCAGAGAGGACCACCGCTAACATTAAAAAGGAACCCTGGTGGCATCGTAGTTAGGAGTTGGGCTGTGATCGCCATGGTCGGCAGTTCAAAACCACCAGCAGGTCGGTGTGACAAGGACAGGACTTTCTACTCCAATAAGTAGACTCCACAGGGGGTGGAGATGAGTCCGAATTGACTCCAAGCAATGCGTTCAGGTTTTTGGTAACATAAAACCAAGCTTCACGGACATCAAGTCCACTCCAATTCATGCTGCCCCAACAGGACAGAGCAGAACCTGGGTTTTGAGACTGGCCATCTTTAAGGGAGTAGAGAGATTCATCCTTCTCCCGCAGAATGACTAGTGGGTTTGAACCACTGTCCTTGTGGCTAGCAGCCCCACTCAGGACGCATGAGACCAGCAGAGCTCCTGACTGCTGATACAGGGGCATGTGACTCATCCCCTACTCTCCTGGTGCCTGCATCACCTCGGGCCTGCATAACATATGGTAGGTCATGTTCTCCATTCCAAAGGCCTATAAGTCAGATTGCTTTTCCCCATTTCTTATACGGTGGGCATTTTCCCACTGGGTCAGTCCCAACTCTGCCCTCAATCACTCCCACTACTGAACAGTACCACCCAGGTCCCAGGAGGCTCCGCAGGTGGCAAAGTTCATACTCGGGGAGAATTCTGCTGGGCTAAGGCATCCCTTCCCATGCAGATGGTCTTTTACATAAGCAAGCATTCTATTTGGCTGAGAGGGACCGGTTTCCAATGATCTCTCTGGGCTCCGATCCAGAAAATGTTTTCCTGGTGTGCAGCTGTGAACTACAAAATTCTGGAAGTTCTTTGAGAATGATTTTTAATCAATCATACGATCATCTATGGTCTAAGCTTGAAAAGCTGCTTCTCCTCCACTGGGATCGCATTCTTGGGATTGGACCCGGAAGAACACACTTAAATGGCCTGAGAGGTAGACAGGAAGCCGGATGGCATAATGCTAACAAGGGGGGCTGCTTACCTCAATGTCAACAGTTTGAAACCACCAGCTGCCTCATAGGAGAAAGACAAGATTGTCTACTCCTGCAGTGCGTGGCCGTCTAGGAAGCTCCCAGGAGCAGTTCTACCCTGCCCTACAGGGTGGCTGCACTTGATGGCAGGGAGCGTGCCTCTTGGTGGAATTGACAGCCCTCCCATATGAATGCCGACTCTTCCACTTTGGAGACGCATGATGTGGGGCAAAACACTTACTTTTCAGGAATCTGACTTTTCACTGTAAACGGTGCGTGATGTCATGGAATCACTGCAGGAAGTGGAGCTGTGTGGGCACTGATGCTGATTGTGTGGGCACTAAGGGATTAGGTGTCCCATCAGGTTGGGTGGTGCTTGCTTCCTGTCCCTGGAGGTTCTGGGAACCAACTGCCTGGATGTTACCCCTGACCCTGCTACTTCTTGGCTGTGTGACCTACTCCCTGGAAAGAAAAAAAAATTATGCTGCTCCCTTTTGTCCTTTTAATTCTCCTTTAAATGCATCTCTTTTCCTTTCTTTCTATCAATCTCTCTTCATTTCTCCTTCTCCCTCCCACCTTCTTCACTTCCTACCCTCCTACCCTTCGGCTTCCAACTTTCCCAACCTCTCTGTGTCTGGAGGAGTTTCCTCTGAACGTTCGATCAAGGGTTCTGGAAATGCGGCCCCCAGCCTAGCAGCAGTAACATCACCTGTCATAGATGTGAATTCAGCCCCACCCCACATATCCTGGATCTGAGTCTGGGCCGTGGTCTGCTCTCAGCTGTCCGATCTTCTCCCACTGCCCACCAACCCTGCCCACATTCCTACCTGCAGTGGGCTTGGCAGGCACGTTGTTGTTCTGGTAAATGGGTTGGGAGTTCTCGTGCTGGGGCTGCCCGATCACGGGCGTCATGGAAGGTGTGTTGACATTGGAGAGGATGCAGCCAGTCACTCGCTACGAAAGAGGAGAAGTTCACAGTCAGTTTCTTGGCCAAGTGACCCACGAAAGCCTCTCAGGTATTCCCAAATGAGTAAGGGTTAGTGCAGTGGTGAGGTCACCTACCACCCAGGAAAAGCATAGAGGTGGGAGGAGGTGGGCTGTGCTAGAACCAGCACCACCTCTCCCTTGTGGACTGAGGTGTCCAAATTCTAGCTTGGCCCTTCCTAGCAGCTGAGAGACCTGGGGCAGTTAGCCTCGTGTGAGCCAACTTTTCTGGAATGACTGGATGCTATGAACCAGCACAGGAAAAGTGCCAAGCAGACAGGGCAGCACACGGCAGGAGCCCTGTGGCATAGTGGCCACCCCTTGGGCTGCCTGACACAGCCAGTGATTGGACATCATCAGCCGCTGGATGGGAGAAAGAGAGACTGGCTCCTCCCCTGTCCTAGAGCAGTGGTGCTCAACCTGTGAGTCGAGACCATAAAACCATCAGAAAACAACTATTGTTGATGATCTTTGGAACCCAGACACCACTCCTCTATCTTACTCCAGGCAGGTCTGCCCACATGCAGATACACCCACATATGAGTACCCGGTTTGAAGGCTGTTACCCCTGTGACACCATGCTTCCAGACAACATTTCATCTATTTGTCATTAGAAAGAAATAGTTCACATATAATTTACATATGGTTTTGTGATGAATCACTATGCTTTAACTATGTTCAATCTGCAACAATGAAAACCCATCCTGCCTATCAGTTATTTACATGATGATTCATAACAGTAACAAAATGACAGGAAGCAGTGACGAAAATAATTTGATGGTTGGGGGTCCCCACCATGTAAGGCACTGTGTTAAAGACTCGTGGCATCAGGGAGGTTGAGAACTGCTGTCTTAGAGTGTCACTATGAGTCAGAATTGCCTCCATGGCAGTAATTTTGGTTTGATTTAAGCTGATGAATCTTCCACTTCCGGGCCAGTGTCTGAGGTCTTGGGGAAGTCAGTCAGACAGCACCACCCGCAGTCTTGGAGTGCAAAGTTGGCTTGGCCCCAGCCTCGGTGGCAGGATGAGAGCTACATGTTTGTCTCGGGATGAGGAGGGGTGATGGGAGCCATCTGCCCAGTTCCCAGGTCGGGAGGACATTCTCGGTGCAGTATCCATTGCCCCATGCTATCTGGCCCGCTGCTGATAAGAAAATCTTCACTGCTGACCACAAACTGGCCCTGGATGGTCCTCAGTGAGTGGGAGGGGAGCTGTGGGGCCACAGAGAACCAGAGGACAAATGTCTCATCAGTTTGGGGGTCCCAAGACCCCTGTTCATTCCAATTCCCCTCACAGAGCCTCTCTGGAGAGATGGGACCTTTGCTGCCAGAGGACCGGCCAGCCCCCCGGGCTGGGGAGATTCTGAAGACAGCTCTTCCCGGCCTCCTCCCTGCAGGCAGAGCAGCCTGTGAGCCCCGCTCAGCCCGGAGAGCGGGTAGCAAGGAACTTCACAGGAGCTGGCCATCTCTGGTGGCAACCAGGAGCTCACTCACGGCTCTGCTTGAAGCACCTGATGGCTGCATTTTGAGTCTTCCTTCCCCCCAGAAAGGACAGCTCGATGGGTAGCTGAGAGCTGTGGTGCTTCTTCCTACCACCCACCTTCCTCCTGCTGCGGCCTCCTCAGTCCCCTGTGCCTCGTTCTGCCCTACAGGAGACAAAGGCTGGCTGAGTCCTCACTCCTGCCTGCATCAGCCCTCGCGTTCTCGGAGGCCTAGCCAACCAGAAGCCGGAGTCACCCAGTAAGCCAAGCGCTTCTCCCTCTGGGGGGCCTGGTCTCCGTGCAGGGAGAAGAGGGGAAGCCAGGAGCCATGGGGGTCAGCTCGGAACCCTCCGTGGAAGGCAGAGGGCCGGGGTGACCTACATGGCACGGCTGTGCTTCCGGGCCGAGCTTCTCCGGCCCAGGCTCTGGCTCCCGAGGAATCGAGGGATCGTTACAGGACTGCCATGGACGCAGGCTGAGGGGGAGTGTGATCAGTGTGTGCCTCAGGCTGTCCAGAGCAGATTCCGTGGAGATGGGTCGCAAGGCTTTTCTTTGGCGGTGTCTCTAACCTGCTGGCCCGTCCTGTTCACCATTTGTAGCACCCTGGTGTGGCTCCATCCAGGGCTGAGGCAAGACTGGAGGGCCTCTGGCTCCTTCCCAGCACAGAATTCAACACTTCCCCATCAGGGGACAGGACTGGAAACTCGCTGTCTTGGGTTGGACCACCAGAGCTTTGACTTCTCTTTCCTCATTCTCCTATCTCACGTACTCACACAGACAGGTCTCACGACTACCTTGCTTCTTCCCTTTGGAGAGGCCCCTCCTGCCTCCTGCCATGTTAGATTAGAGCCCCACCTGGAGATGAACCCCCGTGCATACCTGCGTGCCAGCTCCACACTGAGGGTGTGCTGGCCCCTTCTCCTCTGCTCCATGGACAGACCTGCTCTCTGAGCCAGTGTCCCACTGATGGAGATCATTTGGGTCCCAGGAGGATGGCAGGGAGAGGATGCATGGCAGCCTCGCTATTGAGTCAGGGAAGGAGCATTCGGTGAATGCACTTAATGGACCTGTGCTGGCCACCTAAGAACATGAACATGTGGTATACAACGCAGGGAAGCCAGACAATGGTGAGAAGAGCCGTGGGGGTGCAGAGCTGGGCTGCTAGCTGCCAGACAAGCAGCTGGAAACCACTAGCCACTGCTTGGGAGAAAGACAGGGTCTTCTCCTCCAATAAGGAGTGACAGTCCCAGAAACTGACTCAATGGCAGGGTTCGTTGTTGTTGTTTTGCTGAGACCCAACTATGGTTATGGGCACACTGTGGAGTGAGCTGTTTTATGTTCATAAGGCAGGGTTTAGTTGGAATGTATTTTGAGTTTCCACCTTACTGGAAAGTGTGACTCAAGTCACCACCGTTAGTGTCCCTGGGGGTGGAGGCTGCAAATGAGCTATCATCTGTGATATCTGTGTTAAAACAAGAACGTTTCCTGTTTTAAGTTGTTCTCTTATTAGGCAAACTGCCAGCTTTCTGCTTAATTAGGAAAAGTGGCAGCCTGGGGTCACAGAACTGCTTGAGACCAGATCTGGTCTTTACAGCATGCAGAGTAATGTTGAACGTGTCATCAGTTTGACCTTTGACACCAGGAGGCTAAAGGCACATCTTCATCAGTGCCCTCGTTGTGGGCCAAATGCTGTATTTTGACCACCTTTTCTGGAGGGGGATGCACAGAGGCTAATTATGGGACTACGTTATTGACATGAACACCGACTGGATGTCAGTTATCGCTCTAAAGGACCACTGGCCCAGGTCTTGGGGAGCCACCTTGGCGATGTGGACTCTGGAGTGCTCTTTCACTGGAGCGACCAAGGGAGACCTTCTGCATTTGACCATCCTGCTCCCCTGGAGCCTTGCTGAGCAACACAGAGGCAAAGACAGCTCTCTGGCATCTGGACCCTACGCCCAACCTCTGCCTGGCCTCCTTGGGACATGAGCTGGCAGCCTATGGGCTGAGCTTATTCAATGGCCTCCTCAACTGTGGAAGCCCTTTCCCTGATGGTCTGTGAGCTCTGTAGGCTGTTGCAAAGCACGGAGCCCTGAGGTGTGGGGTGGACGGATGAGGAGTCATTGATGTCAGGGGTGACAGAGTGGCATAGAGTTTTGGAAGCCTTGGACATTTGGAACGTCTTTTACTTCCACCTCACGACTGGCCTTGTTCTGATCCTTCTAAAAGACATGATCTGTACCCTTTGGAGGAAATGGCATGGACCCACCTTTGACCTCCTCTAGCTCCAAGGAAGATTGCCACAGGAGGAGTCGGACATGCCTCCATCCTCCATCCTTCTCAACCCTCTCCCCCACAGCAGTGCTCTACTTTCCCTGCTCACTGCTCTTCTGCTGGATTCTAGGATCCATCTCGATGATCACACAGAACTCACAGACAATGTTCACGACAATGGAGCTTCGTAGGGACATTAAGAGGTTATCATTCATGTGGGAAATGCTCAGTATACAGTAGTTCCATCCAAACATGTTCTCTTCTACCATGCCTGAAGGTAAGCCTTGCTCTGGCCCTCAGTCTCTTGACCTGGCTTAGAACCTCCTCAGACAAAGTTACAAAATTCTCTTCGGGCTGCCACTGAATGACCAAAGGCACACTACTGGAACACAGGCCCTAGATTGAAGCCCGGCAGCTCCAGTTCCACGGGTCAGCTAATCCAGCCTCTGCCCAGAGGCATTTCACTCCAAAAGCAAACCCCCTACCCCAAAGCACCCAGCTTTATTTGTTCTGTGGGCTGGGAAGTCCCACCATTCCTAGATCCAGGGCATTCATTCACTGGACAGGCATCCCAGGGCCCAAAGGACATGCTCCACTCTTTGTTCTTCTCCTTTGTTGATCGTGAGAACCTTCCCCATGATTTAGATAGACTGATTTTATACCCCTCAGGGTGGCAGTCACAACTAGCCTGATTAACGCACATGCACAGTTGAATCATACCCAATCAGAAACTTCCTTCACCTTCTTACCTAGACCCTTCCAGAAAATAAATGTCATCTGGTGGAAGTAACCAAGGCTGGGGCTAGAAACACCATATTAAATACTTCACTCTCCATCGCATCTTTTGACAGCATCTGTGCATGTGAGTGTGTGTGCACACAAGTCATTGAGCCAGTCCAGGAACAAATGCTTTTTGCAGGGGGAAGATCCCTCCCATAGCCTTTCTGCAAACTTCCATAGCACTCAGCAAGGGAGATGGGATCGTGCAGGGCATGGAATTGAATGACTTGAATGATCAGCTGAATGAGGCTAGACAATGCAGCTAACCCCTCTGGGTCAGGATCTTCATTCTGCAAAAAACAGTGACAACCCTCCTGCCCCACATCATGAGGGAATAAAAGTGCCACACAAATAAGAAGACCCCACACAGTCATCCTGGAAGCTGCTCACCAATATGGCCAGCTCATGGGAGCCAGGCAGCACCGTGTCTCACCACCCCCTTTGAAGAGGCACATGGGACATCTGCTTTGAGAGACACACGCGTGTTGCCTGCTGGCCCAAACTTTACCCACCGAACTGAAGATTCACTGTAGACTCCTCTCCCTCCTGAGAGGGTCAGGGAAGCCCATGTCATGATGAGTCTTCTGTTTGATGGTAACATGAGGCACGAACGGGTTTTATGTCCCTGAGACTTCAGGGGTGTTTGTTAGCACCCCTTGGCCTGTCCTGATGGATGGACATTCTGATAGATGAAGACTGAAGACTGCTGTTGTGGAAGCCAAGGCAGAAGAGCAGGTTGGTCCCATCCCCGGCCCCCCCCATGCCCCCACCCGCCCCCCACCCCAAGAGTCCTTTTGACAGGAACCAGTTGCTGTGCAGTGGGCTCTAGGACAGGGTCAGTGCCTGTATGTGCAGAGAACTGCTCACTAGATGTTCACGCTCTGTGTTCCTTCAGAAACAGATCACCAGGCCTTTCTTCCCAGGAGCCACTGGGGTGTTCATGCTACCCAGCTTCCTGCTGGTAGATGAGCACTTACAAGTTTGTGTCACCTAGGGACACCCTGAAGCCCTTTCCAGGAAACTCTCAAAGACTGTGTGTGTGTGTGTGTGTGTGTGTGTGTGTGTGTGTACGCCACAGGTTATGAATGTGGAAGAAAGGGCCTCCAACTTTTCTGGGTTCTTTGGGGGAAAGAATTTTGATTGATGAAATAAGACTAATTAACCTCTCCTCCTCTGTGGCCCCAGAGGAGGCCTAAATCTCACTTAGGACAAAGAAGAACCATTTGGTTGTTGGACTGTAAGGTGGTGAGGAGCTGCAGGTAGCACCTGAGGATGTAGCACTGTCAGAAAGTCTTTCTTGGGGTGCCACCAACAGCTGCTGATCAGCCCCCTTTGACAGCAGGAACTCAAATGGGCTGGACCTCCCCTCCACCCTCCCCGCTCCCCCAGCAGAACAATGCCTTTTGGATTGCTTGAGGCTCCAGGAGGGCACTGCATCAGGGTCGGTGGGGGTGAGAAGGATTATTTATTGTCTTTGGTCTTGATTTGCCAGGTTTCATGCTGGCAAAGCAGTGCTTATTACCTTTCGCCATGGGTGTTGATAGATTCATATCAATCTGCTGTGATGGGTGTTTTCTTCCAGCGCATCTCAGGGAAGCTGGCTGGGCGGAGCCTGTTCACCCCTAGTACCCAGCTGTCTACCTCTAGAGCACAGTTACAGTCCTAGGCCTCTGACAGAAAGGCCAGGGCACCCAGTGTGGTGATCAAGCACCCCTTGCTTGGATACGTGGACTCATATCCCCAGGTTCTCTAAGACAGAGAGCTGCATCTGGACTTTCCAGGGCTAGCGTGGGAGGTCAGAGAGGGAAACTGGCAGGTCTGGGCACCTGTCAAAAGCTGCATCCTTGTGCATAGCTTGCACCGACCATAAGGGCCCCTCTTCTCCCTTCCCCTCCCCAATCTCTCTGCGAGTCCATTGCTGGAGACCTCTAAATCTGTGGTCTCTTTTATCCCACCTTGAACTTGCCATGCAAAGATAAAAGCTTCCCCGGGGCCCGTACCCAACAGCAACCATCTACTGGGAGGCTCTATGGGGGTGGAAGGCAGGTCGGGCTCAGAGGCTAATTCACTGCCTCCCACAGGCAGTGCTGCTTGTTCAGGGTGGGAAGCAGAAACCAGGTCAGTAGGCCAACAGCCTCCTTCCCAGGTCTGGCTTGGCTCTGCAGAGGACCCATCCCCTCCCCTCCATCTGGGGGTCCACCCACTTAGCAGCCCTGGCCCTGCTCACCTTCATGAGGTCCCGATGGTGTTCCAACACACTGCAGGTCGTCTGCCAGGTGTCCTGGTAGCACTCCCATGGGTCTACCCTGAGCATAATCACAAAGAGGTCCCCCTTAGTTTCCAGCCTCAGACACACAGTCCTCATGAGAGGGTAGGAGGCCTGTCCATACAGTGTCCCTCCAGCTCAATTGGGCTAACACATAGGCGGGGTGGGGAGAGAGGGTGGAGGGGGTGCCTTCCTGACCCTCTGTTTCTTCCTCTGCAAAATGAAATGAACCAGAGGTTTTTGTGATGGGAGGCTGGCATCCCTCTGCCTGGATTGAATCCCAGTCCTAGGTCTCTTGGAACTGTGTCACTTCGGGACAGTAACGCGATCCTGCAGGGCCCCAGTCTCGCCCTCTGTAAAACTGGATCTTGTGATGGGAAGAGTAGAAAGGATGTGAAATGCTTAGTCCCATGCCTGGTGGAAAGGACCAGGATCAGGGCTCACTGAGCCAGGCCTCCTCAAGCGGTGGCTGTGAGCATCAGAGACCCAGCCTTGGAGGCCTCCCTGGGCAGAGTGGTACCCTGAGGGCCTGGAGACGGGGTGTGGCTGTCAGGTGGGAGTGTGAGACCAGTCAACCCCTCCCACACACCACTCTGAGAAGGGAACAGTGAGCCAGCCCACTACCCAGGCAGAGGCAGCACTCCGGCTTAATTATCAAATTAATGAGCTGCTAAATTGGGCAACTGTTCATTTTATTCTTAGTTGAGCATTCCCTGCCCACCTCTCAAGAAGACACGCCTACGGTTCCCAGAGATAAGATCCACCAACCGGAAACCCCTAGAGACTCAGTTTACGCTCAGCCTGCCGCTCCCAGAACTGGGCACCCACTTCCCAGCCAGAAGCACACACATGCCGCTAAAGATGGGCAGGGTGCAGCTCCTTCGGACCTCACAGTCACCACCATCATGTCGATGCCAACTCAGCGAGCCTACCGAGCAGAGCAGAACTGCCCCAGCGGGTACCAGAGACGATGGGACTTGACCCATGTGAACGGCCTCTTCTTTCTCCCAAGGAGCAGCTGGTGGTTTCAAATTGCTGGCCTGGAGGTTAGCAGCCTAATGCCTAACCACCACAAGCTGGTTCCCTGGCCACCAGCCTGAAGCATCCCTCAGGATCTCAGTCTCTGCAACCTGCACCCCCATTCCCCAGAGGGCACTGTGGGCAGGCAGAAGGCACCCAGTAGTCTTCTGCTGAAGGAGTCCCTGGATGTACACTGGTACAGAGAGGAACCAGAAACATGGGGGAGTCCCTCATCCGATCACCCCTGAGCTGCCACAGCCCCTTGCCAACAGTGTCTCCCTGGGCCTAGCCTTCAGAAGCTCATGAGTGGAGACGTACACAGGCCTTGTCACGAATCCTGCTGTGCACAGATGTGCGCCTGCTCACTGGCTTGTTTCACTTGAGAAAGGCAGATGTCTCCCCACCTATCCTCTCACCATTGGGCCGGGGGGTGGGGATGAGGAAGTCTATAAACAGCTTCTGCTTCTCCCACAAGGCACTGTACCTGGGCACGTGGATGTCATCACACTGTCTCCTCCTCGCTGCTCCCACTTCTTCCCAACTAACTCCCAGCCTCCCTCGCTCCCAGGTCAGCCTCCTTACTCTCCCCTTTCCACCAGGGTGTGTGAATGGGGGAAGGGGCGGAGTGAGATTATAGCACACATTCTAATGCATTCTTATTTTTTAACTAAAAGTGCTCCGCTTTGGGGGATGCCATTAGCATCATGAGTGGCAGCTTGCTTTAATGACATCCCAAGCTCAGAGGGTTGCCCTGCCCTAGGAACACAGGGTTACAAATGGGGCCGCTGACTGGAAGGTCGGCCGTTCAAAACTACCAGTTCCTCCAAGAAACAAGGAGGAGGCTTTCTTTCTTTCTTTGTTTCTTTTTTAAAAAAAATCATTTTACTGGGGACTCATACAACTTTTATCACAATCCGCACAGACATCCATTGTATGCAAAGCACAATTGTACCTTTGTTGACATCATCATTCTCAAAACATTTGCTTTCTACTTAAGCCCTTGGTATCAGCTCCTCATATTTCCCCTCCCTTCCTGCTCCCCCTCCCTTAAGAACCCTTGATAATTTATAAATTATTATTATTTTGCCATATCGTACACTGTCCAGTGTATCCCTTCACCCACTTCCCTGCTGTCCTTATCCCAGGGAGGAAGTTATATGTAGATCCTTGTAATTGGTTCCCTCTTTCTACTCCACCTTCCCTCCACCCTCCCGGTATTGCCATTCTCACCCTTACCACTGGTCTTAAAGGGATCATCTGTTCTGGATTCCCCCATGTTTCCGGTTCCTCTCTGTACCAGTGTACATCCTCTGGTCTAGCTGGATTTGGAAGGTAGAATTGGGAACATGATAGTGGGGGGTGGGGGAGGAAGCATTTAAGAACTAGAGGAAAGTTGCATATTTCATTGTTGCTACGCTGCACCCTGACTGGCTGTCTCCTCCCCACGACCCTTCTGTGAGGCTCTCTACTCCCATAAAGGGTCTCTGAAGACCACAAGGGGCAGCAGGGTGTGATTGGTAGGTGTGGTCAATCCGGTTTTAACTCATGGAGCACCCATGTTCAGCTGAAGAAAACACTCCCAGGCCCTGTGTCCTTTTTACAGTGGTTTGAGCCCATCAATGTAGACACAGTGTTGGTGCATCGCTGGGGAACGTCTTCTTCTCCCACCACTTTACCAAGCATGATGCTCTTTCCAGGGGCTGCTCTCTGCTGACCACACCAAGGAGAGAGAGGTCCAGAGCAGTGGGGTTCATCTGCCTGTACTGGGTCTGTGGGTCAGGAACGGGCAACAGCCATGGCTGGGGTACCCCGCTCCGAAAGCCAGTGGAAGGACAGATGGAAAAGCATTTTAGTTCTGAGCCATGTCTCACCGAGACCCAGTGGTGTTTCTGGTCACTCTGAGTAGACAAAGCCCTCACCCCCTCCTTAGTTTCTTGTTAAGGGCTATCGAGTCGGTTTCAACTCTTTGAGGATGTAGATGACAGCCATGGTGTTTTCTAGGCTCTGACACAGTGGCCTATCCTACTAACTGCAAGTCTGGTGGTTCAAATCCACCAGGCCTTCTGAGGGGGGCAAGATGAGGCTGTCTGCTTCCATCAGCGTTTCTAGTCTTCAGAAGCCACTGGAGAAATAAATGCGACTTGATCAGAATCCTGTCATGTCTCCATTTCTCGCGTCTCTTGTCTCCCAAATTCCCGCTCCTCCTTCCAGGACTTGCGGATTACCCGCAGGCCGGGACACATTTCAGTGTACCTTGAATCCTTTCATTCTAACACATAATCACAAATATTTATTCAGTAAATTTCAGAATGATCTAGAAGACATTTTCTATGCCAATATTATTGCTTGGAAGAAATAATTATTAACAAGAATCTCAAGGAGCATAGAAAGGAAAAAAAAAAAAAGAAGAAGCCACTGGAGGCAGTTCTACATGTACCATGAGGTGGAATCCGTTGAGGGCAGTTGATTTGTTTTAAATATTTCAGAATTTTTTCCCAACAATTTTACTGGCATAAAATTTGCATACCAATACAACTCACTAGCTTAATTGCATCAAGAAGAATTGTACAATCACCACCACAATCTTAATCATTGCCTCACCAGGGCTCCTGGCAGGGCTCTACTCTTTTGAATTCTGGTTTGGCAAAAGATATCATGGACTCCCTGAGGAGCGAATACATCAGTGTTGGAAGTACAGCCAGGATGCTCCTTAGAAGTGAGGAGGTGGGGACTTTGGACCTGTTATCAGGAGAGACCAGTTCCTGGAAAGAACATCATCCTTGGTCAAGTAGCGGGTGAGTGGGAGAGAGGGAGACCCGATGAGGTGGATGGGCCGAGAGTTGCATGGGTGAGTTCCACACAGACACGAAGGGCAGTGTGACAGTCAAGTACTCGTATCAATTTTATGATTGGGAGTCTAGGGATGCAGTCTAGCTTGTCAATCTGGAGATAGTCAATGAGTAGCCAGTGAGGCCTCTGTGTGGGCGTGGCTTTCTCCTGAGATTTCTGGGAAATCTTGCAGTATTTCCCAATTGGAAAAGGGAGACTGGACTCAGTCTCTGAGATGACGAACTTCTGACAAGAGAAGATGACAGCATGCTGATAGATTCTGATTCCTGGAGAATGGAGGAGCCAGAGAAGAGGCCACATGGGCTTGCCCTGATGGAGCCAAACCTTTGGGGCCAGCGAAGCCACGTGAAGACTCCTGCCAGTGCTGAGATGCTCAGGAGGCCACAGGGAGATCCCTGCCAGTGCTTAGATGCTTCTACTGCCTGTGATTGTCCTGGTGTCATCACACATGCTTCATAAGTTGGAAGGAGACTTTATAGATTGGTATAGGACATATAAGTAATAGACTTATGACTTTGGACTGGACTGGATTGGGATGCTTTCTCAATGTTCCATTTCTCTTGTATATAAACCTTTCCCTTACACTCTTATGCGTGTTTATGAATCTGTTTCTCTAGTCTACCTGGACTAACACAGGCAGTGAGGGCAGCTCAGGCCTGGCAAGTGTTTTGTTCCATTGTACCCAACGAGGTGGCCATGATGATAGCAGCTGGATCATTCCTGAAGGCCTTTCCCACCTCCTCGGCATCAGGATTACTGCCGACACTCTGCCTCTATCCCCGCTCACCACCCACGAGCGCCAGGGCCACCCCTCTCAGCCCCACTGTCTTGGGTGGCAACACCAGGCCAGCCTTACCTGATCCAGTCGGAATTCTGCACTGCCAGCTGACACATGATCAGGCGATGCCGGCTTGACACAAGGCCCTGGGGGCAACAGAAGGATCGTTAGGAGGTTCCTCCCCCTCCCCCAAGGTCCCTGAGGCGCTGTTGGTTGCCCGCCCATTTTCTGATGACAGAATGAAGAGTGTGTCCCCTTCTCTTGCCCACTTGGCACACAGAGAGGCAGAGAGGAAGACGAGGGAAGGAAGGTGGTGCAGCCTTTGCCACCCTTGGTGGGGCCAGTGGGCACCCAGGTATGCAGCCTCCAATGTGGGTGTCGGGTGCTGTGCATGGCTAACACATTCTGCAGCTAACCAAACCTTTGGAGGTTTAAGCCCATCCAGGGGCATCTTGGGAGAAAGGCCTGGAGATCGACTGTTGAAGAATCGGTCGTTGAAAACCCCTGGAGGCTCACTTCTCCCCTGACACATATGGAGCTGCCAGCAATTGAAGCAGAATCCACAGCCATGTGGACCCAGCACAGTAAACGTGACCTTTTTTTGGATGGCCAGAGCCCATCGTGTTCCCAGTGGAAGGAAGCTGGGCTTTCTGGGAGCATGTGGTAGGCAGGGAAGTCCATTTTAAATCAAATTAGAGAGGTAGAGATGTTCCCCTCACTGCAACACAGCTCAGTTCATAGTCAGTGGCCAATTTGGCTCCAGGGCTAATTCTCTCTCGGCAGGTGTGCCTGCTCCTCTTTCCGAGAGGGTGCCAGGTGCTGCTAGCAGAGCGTGCCCTTCGGCAGGTGTGGAGCCTGGTCCTCCCAGCTGCTGCACCTACACCCATTTGTTCAGGCGGGAGAAGAGGATGGGGATGGGCCAGGGAAGCTATCTGGTTAGGGAGTAGAACTGGTTCAGCACCCGCTGAGAACTTGCACTTCCGCTTCAGAAATACCAAATCAGCATCTCCAGATCGCCAGGTGGTCTTGTTAAAAATAGCTTTACGGGCACATCATCCACACATCATACAATTCAATCATGCAGTCATATTAAGACAAGTTGCCCAGTCATCACCGTAATCAATTTCAGAGCATTTTCTTCTTTCTTGTACTCATTGTCGTGAGCTCTCCATTCTCTTCTGAACAAACACACTTTGGAGACACTGTGGGTTTGGTTCAAATCACCCCAAATCAAATATCATAAGACAGCAAGTCAGACAATTTGGGGGATGCTGGGGTGGGGTGGTTGGTGGTTTCCCAGGGCATAGAAAGGACTACAGTATATAGGGTCCCTGATGACACACTGGGTTAAGCAGTAGGTTGTCACCCAGCAAGAGGAGGCTTGCTTCTCCCTGTCCTGCGGGGCTGCTACTCATTTACTGCTCCCGGGGAGTCTAGTAAGGGCACAATAGCATCATGGTCAAGTTTGACATGTTATGGAAACAACCAAAACGTGACTCTGAGGCATAATGCAAGTCCCTGCTTTGGGGGGAAATTCACAAATGGATTTCTTCTACGCAGAGTTGACCCCAACCGTGACATGATTAAAAAACAACAACAACAACAACAACAACAAAACCCCACAACATCTGCAGAGCACAAGAAAAGCACAAGGTGTGCCCGCATCATAAGGCTCACTTGGGCGCTGGTTAAAACCGACATTCTGATTCAGTCCATCAGGGCTGGAAAGATCAGGTCTCGTGGGGAGGAACAGAAGGCTTCCGAAGGCAAGGGTGGGGGAAGGGAAGAAAGGCACCCACCTGTTTTCCATAAGAATCGTGGACCGGAGAGACAATCCCGCCGATCACAATAAACCTGCCAGTCTTGTGCAGATAATCTCTGGCTCTTTCTAGGTAAGAGAAGAGAAAACCACGTATTGTAAGAAAAAAGTGTGGAGTGAAGGTGATCATAGGCTTGGGATTATTTCCCATCTTGCTGGCTTCTTAAAGGGCAAACTTTCAAAGCCTAACATGGATGTTGGTGGATGACTCAGAAGCTATAAACCCCATTTCAGCCTTCAAAGCAAACGGGTTTAGAAGGAGATCAAGCCTGCTTTTTTGTTTTATTTAATCATTTTATTGGGCACTCATACATCGTTTTTCAGCATACATAGTTCAATACATAGTTACATATACTGTGCCAAGCACCCCTACTTGCCTGCCCTCGTCAACATTCTCCCAACATCTGCCTTTCCACTTAGGCCCTTGATATGAGCCCCCTTCTTTCCCCCTCCAAACTTTCCCCCCTCCCCCACCCCAGTCCTCATTACTCTGCAATCATTATTGTTTTGTCATATCTTACACTGCCCCACATCTCCCCCTGCCCACTCCTCC